>UFQX01000293.1:13165-128304 GCA_900497675.1 Arapaima gigas | reverse complement strand
AAAAAAATTAATTTTTAAAAATTGGGAAAGTTTTTTTTTGGGGAGGGGGGGGGGGGGGGGGTTGTTAATGGATTAAAGGAGCCAGGAGGAGAATGAATATTATCAGTTCACTGTTTTTCAAGAGATACATGGTTGGGATCAATTTAAACAGTAGAATGGTCCTTGCATTTTAGTTGAACATCTTTCACATGTACAGTATGTTTTACTTTGTTGTTTTTTCTTTGCTTATCTTATTTACTGCAAATAACATGTCTGTATTCTTATAAAGAGCATAATTAAATTTGAAGACGGGTCTGAATTGATTTCCCAAAGGTAACTGTAATTGCAGGTTGCCGTGCAACTGAATTTCTTCCTCAAAGACTTTAACGCTTTGTCAGCAGACTTGAAGGTTGTGTTAGGAAGAGATCTTGGCATTGTGATTGTGAGATGAAATACTGTGGTACCACATATCATGATAATATGATGACGTGAATTGTGCAACTTAAAGGAAACATGACATTATCGATACATAGTATCATGACTTGTGACAAACTGACAACGTTGTTAAAATGTTTTAGTCTTCTGCAGCAGCACCTTCAGCTCTAATGCATTTTATGATGTGTTAGTGATAAAGCAAACAAAACACCATATGCAAGTAATCCTGCCATGTAGTGGGAATACAAGCAGTATGGCACAGGGTATATGATATTTGTGTCTGTCACAAGAGTCCAGCTGAGGGTTGCAGCAAATCAGTTGTGTTACTAAGACAATTATGTTCACAGGCATAAGTTTTCATTGCCATTCTTCTTTTTGCTGAACAGTGTTTTAAAGCTGTTGTTGATTTTTTTTTTGGTAACTTTTACAGTGTTTGAATATTCTTTGATGTTAATCATGCACTGAATATTTCTGTTCCATAAGGATGTGACTTGCAGGCAAGTAAGCCAAGTGTCTTAAGCAAAACCTTTTTCTTATTTACATGTATTTATAATTTCATATGCATATTTAAAATGGCAAAAAGCTAAAATGACTGTATTAACTTCAGAGTGGATTAAGTATTTGCTTAGTTTTTTATATGCCAACTGTGGAATATGTGAAATCATACTTTGCTGTATGTGTTTAGACAGGCCAGTTTAGCTTCAGTCCTGGAGGAAGGAGTCCTGCAGGGTTCTATTTCAGCCAGGCAGCAAACCATCTCGTGCTGCTTAGTGTCTTGATTTCTTTAGTTGAAGTGGAATGTGCAGACATTTTACCACTTAAGACAATGTATCGCTCACCATTGGAAATGTTGTCATTGCATCTTCCCAGTAGTGAAATGGAGAGTAGAGGTATGCTATAAAACCATGGCGCCCTGTATTCGCAGTCAGCAGTAACCGCAGACATAGGTGATGTCAGCACAGACTGAGAGTCGCTGTCTGGCCTGCCCATCGTTTGTTTACAGAGATGGTGTTTCAAATCAAAAGGCTGTGTAATCATATCGCCCTGGCCCCGACAGCTCTCAGAGCTACAGGGACTCCCAGTCAGATTGCTTTACTACTGGAAGCAAGGAATTAAACGAAGCCGTACTCCCCCTGGGTTTGAGCCCAGTATAACGTAGTAGCATAGATGGTGAGCAACCAGATCCTTTCACTGTTAGAAGGCGTAGGAACTGCCACTCACATTGCAACATGATCAGCTATCCATCCACTCAGGGACTTGGCTCTGCTTTAGCTAGACTACTTCTCGGGAAATCTGATTTCTTTCTGAACCTGAAGAAGGCCAGAGCATGATAATGTAGAGCATGTCGGACTCTTTAATATTCGTTTAATTTTGTGGCTATTCTTGGTTAACTTATCTTCCTGTGGGCTACCAATGGAGTTAATACTGACATAGCACTTTAAAAACTTCTGAAGAAAACTAAAAAAAAAATAAGAAAAGAAGAAGGTTAAAAACATGACATCATCTGAGGAGCTTGACTTAGCAGGTATTCTATTAATCCTCACAGCAGCACAGCTTTATAATTACAGCAATTTTGGAGAGGGAACAGCAGTTTTGCAACCGCATTTAATGTTTTTTCTTCCCTCCATAATTTAGAGTGCAGTTTGTGAACATCATGCAAACCTCTCTATGTGTTGCTTTCACCTCAGCACTCTTGGGTCCGGAGCACCCCCTCCCCAATTAAGCAGGGAGGCATCGAGAACTCGGGGCTTCCGGCTTCACTTAATGAATGTGAACCCGTGTTCTCTGCTTTTATCTGGGAAGTTAATAACCCTCTGACATCATTTCATGTAGGTCTTTCAGTGTGTTTCATTAGCTGTACCTGTACTCAGAGAAGAAAATAAGAGACCTTCAGCTTGCACATTTCTTTTTGGCCAGCAGAGAGCATTTATTGTGATATCAATCCGTTGTAGCATTGCTCCTAATACTTTCAAGGTAATTGCTGTTGTTTTCTGTGAACAGACTTCTCATTTTTAATAATGGTGTCTTATTGGGATGTTTATTGTGCCTTTCCAGCTATGCTCATTTTGTTGTATATGCAGTGAGTAAATATGTTACAGAAGCTAGATTAGGTGCCGTGAATGCCAAAAACTGGGCTGTGTTATGTAGAAAGCCAACTGTAATGCTCAGTACCGTTTGTACAGCGTTTACATATAGTAGGAGTTGGACAAAGCACTTGAATGTATTATTGCTTAAAAATAATTGCCATTTGGTGAATGTGTTTGTAAAATTGTAAAACTTCTACATCATTAAATTTTTTGTACAGAAAAATGGACAAAAAAAGACAGCTTTTAAAACCTGCTCAAATCTGGCACACTGATTTTTGTGTTCTGAGAGGTATCATCTTGTTTTGCAGATCTTCATTATATCATCTAATCCTACGAGCTCTGATTGCCTACATTTTTTTGGACTAAATCCGCCTGCCTGATATGCATATTAATCACATTTTCACTGACTGATACACAGCAGTAACAGCCACCTGTAGGCTCTCTGAGAAAAATCTTACATGGTTTCTAGTCTCAAACTGATGGGCATTTTGGCCTATTGTCTTATTATTGTTTCGTACACATAGCTACACATTTTATCTACAAACTGTGTCATTTTAGCACTAGAATACATAATGTATATTATGCATCTAATATTTTGCTACTAATTTATCTGGCAGCAGGCACACAAAATCGTTCATGTAGATGCATCAAAAGACCACTGTTGTTCACATTTATGTCTTTGTTGTCCTGTTTGTAAATGTTTAAACAGCACTTGGGTTCCCCCATTGGGCTTTGAAGCTGATCGCTGTACATTCACTGAGTGCCTTCAATGACCTCCACTCACTCAGATGCACACAGCTATTGTTTGTTTCATGCTGAGAGTGGTCAGATGTTTTGTTGGATGTTCCTGCTTTGATTGAATTAAGAATGCCCTTCTGAGTTTGATTCCTGTCTGTTAAACCACTGTTTCCCAAACTGGAAGTTTCCACTGGGGTCACATTGGCAAATTTGATTTGAGGGATGTTTAAAAAAATATGCGATCAAGAACATATCAGTGAATTAATTAGTAATACAGCTGAAGATTTGGTTTAATGCACTTCTAGCTGAAATCAGTTTCACAGAGTTGGCATGTAAATGTGATTAGTGGGCTGCAATATGTATGAAATGCAAAGTAAAGGCCTCTTCCAGAAAAAGTTCAGCAACTATTGTGTTAGGTGATGCTTGCTGAACAGTGGTCTTTCTATATTGTTAATGAGAAGCAGCCAAGAAAAACTGAAGCTTTCATACTGTTCACATTTACTAGTGCTCCTCCGCTACTGTCTACATTTGCAAGACTTGTCTTTCTTTAGCTGTAATTTATTAAACGGCATTGACCTGAAATAAGAATTAGCTGTGTCCCTAAGGTGGCATTGTGGGGATTAGAACAATTCCATTTACTCTGTCTCATCCCACTGGACATAATGGAATCACTGAATGTATACTGTATGCTTTGTGTGTATAGAATTAATAAGCGTTGGTGTCGTGAGATTATTGAATTCTTGTATTAGCAGGTAATGCTTCAAGTTCGGACTAGCCACTGTACCAGCAATGTGTCTGCCTTTGCCCTTGGAGCTCCTGGACCCAAGCGGCTCTTGTGGTGCAGCACATCTAATTAATAGGTGTGTGCATGATGCATTTCATTACATAAAGTCACATGCCTCGATCCATCTAATTGGGAACATAGTGTGTGGAAACATGCTTTCCCAGCACTTTCCTCCCTTATTTGCATAATTTGTTTTGGCCAGTTCAGTTGAGTTCCTTTGGATTATTGTTTATGCATCTGAATCTCAAAGGCATTCGTCTATACAATAAATGATTACGTGAGTTGCAAGGATCCTTCTATTGCAGTATGACACATGTGCCTCTGACCTGCTGCTACAAAACAAGGTGCTGACCTGTGTCGTAGTGGGTGGCCAGACCGCTAGCCTGTGGGAGAAGCTGAAAACCTCTTTGTTTTGAAGCATTTAAATGGCAGGAGCATTTTGCAGAGCAGACTTTCCATTAAAAAAGGTAGTACAAAATGTAGAAACAAATACTGCCTGATTTTAGAGCTATAATGAGCACCATTCTGTGTACACAAGTCATGTTTTATTCACAAAAATGTTACTTACCAACATACAGAAAGCTACTTTTGATTTGGCTAATTTGACAGTGTCAGGAAGTAATACAGAGCAGGGAAAAACAAGTTTCCTATTTTATCGCAGTAATGCATTCATCCCTGTTTTAGTTTGAAGAAAAGCCCAAGAATGCAGTTTTTGGCAGACAAACAACCCCACCCCTGGATTTGTTTGCTTTTTCTCACAGAACTATCACATTGCAGCCACATGTAGGGTAATTGATAGATGTTAGCTCTAAACTTTTCCCCATGTCTTTGTTTCCCCTGTAGCTTCAGACAGTGGATCTTACAAGTGGCATTTATGGCTCACGGAGGAGCAGGAAACACCTGGCTGGGAGAGTGGGCTGATGTTCACACAGTAACCCATCGCAGAAGCTTGTGAACTAGAGAAACCCATCTCCAGGCTCCCAGACCTACCTCCCCTGACAGTGTGCAAGTGCATTATGCAGTTGTTAAGAACTACTTAGTTGAATTCTCCTAATGCATGTCCCCAGTCACACCATCATATTTAAAATTTTAAAATGATTTTGCCCTCCTGAATTTTTTACACCAGTCGGAGTCCCAAATGGGGTCACGGTCTGACAAAGAAGGGCTTGGCAAGCAGTCTCAACAGTGGTCTCCTACTGTAACCTGGAGCTACAGAGTTTGACTCACAGGCAGAGTGCCTGACAGCAGAGTGTAGATAGCAAATTTCACTGATACATTCTTTGATACACTGATTAATTGTGAATTGTGGGGTGTACATTAATGATGTTGTGAATTTAGGTAAATGGATTTCTTATGTGTATTACAAAAATGGATTTATGTCAAGCATTTAACCCTTTGAACTGCAGGCATGGCAGGAATGATGCAGTCACTTGTGTAGTTTAAAAAATAATAGTCATTCTATTATTATTATTATTATTATTATCATCATCATCATCATCATCATCTCGTTTATCTCTTCTTTACCAGTGATTTTAAATATTTACAGATGTCCGAAGCTGATAAACTTCTGTTAGCCAGTCAATATTAGAGGGAAAAAAATCTAGGTACAGTAAGTAAAATCATTTGTTTAATTTATTAAATATCATGCACTCTGCTAATATTCATTTGCTTTTGAAAGAGAAAGCAGTAAATTTGTGATCCAAGCTTAGCCATCTGCGCCGCATCAAATAATTATAACATAGAATTCAAATCAGTTTTTGTATAGTTTTAAAAGGGCAGTCTGGCCATTAGGCAATGAGTGGTTCATTGTCTGGCAGTGCAAAAGGTGAGGGCTTCCATGTCTTAAACTGAAAACATTTGCTCTGGCCATGCCGGCACCTGGCGAAGGGGTTAATAGTAGACAAAAGGAAGTGATAGGCCTTAAGTCTGAAATTGTCTGTATGGATTAAAAATGCTTTCCTGTCATTGTATCAGCAGTATAAAGGCTCTATAAGTGAACATTTTCCTAGCAAGAGATTGATGTTATTCCTAGAATAAATAAAAGCCTCACCACGTGCTCAAAGAGTTTGTTCTGCTTTGCAGATGCCGCTAAATACAGTTGTTACTTAAGCCATGTGAGTGTGGAGTTGCAGTATGCTTACATTTTTGAAGATGGTCCTATGAATAATGTATTATTGTCTTATGTTTGATATGCCACTATGCTTAAGTAATCACTGACATTTTACACTTTAGTAGCAGTCAAAATTTGTAAGTCCCTGCTGCACTTCTTAATTAAGATGTAATTTAGATCACAGTCTTCATAGAGCTATAAAGTATCTGAAAGAAGAGGATTAGGAAATAATACAAGACAACTGAACATTATGAGTAGAACGTACTTTGAAGCTCTGTTATGACAAGCCGTAATGTCAGGGGCTTGTGTGAGCTAAGTCACTGCAAAAGTTAGCTGCAATCATATTCATTTTTTCGGGGGTTTTCAGTTTTCAATTGCATATTTACAGGAGTGGATTCTTAGAAAGCAGATAATATTTCATTAAACAACAAACAGAGAATATGTTCAAGGAACAGCAGTGAATTTCATATTGAGTAAGGTTTCTGAGTCTAGTTTAGAAAGGATCCCTGCTGTGGTGCTCTTGAGCAGAGTACTTTATCAGAATTGGTCTTTTAAACATATTTTAGGCCAGAGCATCCAGAGCTTATGAACAATACTTGTTCTGAAGTAACTAAATCTTTAGCACTGGCTGTGGTACAACAGTATGTCTTGGAGAGTGGCAGTCTGAATAAGTCTGAAGATATCATGTAGTGTAAAGTGATGTGTACTTGGCATTTCGAGGTGCACACAGTAATAGTATGCTATTGTCAGATTAATGTGAACTGCCAAAACGATCCAGTCCAGTTGCAGCACAGACAGCAGTACAAGGGCAGAGTACAGAAGGCAAAACTACCTGGAGTCTTTCCAGTGAACTACTGTACTTTTTATCTGACCCCACCATTGCAGCTACCAAGACAGTTAAACACTGAGAATGGCTCTCCTCGATGGGTACCAGGGTCTACGTCGTTGTGTGTGCCATTCTCTGACTTGCATGCCTCATCTGAACAGCCCTCCAGTGAGCAGCACGGTCATGCTGGCTCATCTTCCAGGTTATCTCTTTTGCCCACTTGTGTTAATAGAGTCCCCTGGGCTGCTGCACTAACTCACATCACTGGTCATGCTCTGTGCTTCGCTAACTACTCTTTCCCTGTTTGTAGGATGAAGAGAGGTAGTTCTGGATTTTTCTTTTTTTATTGAATTTACCTTGGCACAGCAACTGAAACTATAGGATGTGTTGAGCAGGGTTTGGAGCAGCAGGTAGCGCGGTTCACAAAAGGTTTGGCAATTCAAGGCCCCCAGAACATACCCACTGAGCTAAGTACTGAACCTGAAAAGTTTCAGGACAAATGAGTGGGTAATTGGCTTTGGGTGTGATGGAAAGAACAATAATAAAGCTTAGGTGAAATTATTACCTGTCATTTCACATGGATGAGACATTCCCAAAAGTGCTCATTTGGTTCACCGTCAATTTTTCCCAAAAGCTTTGCAGTTGCAGTTTGCAGTGGGTGTCCTGTGCACACCCTGACTTGTGGGATAAATTTTAGAAGTTTCTAAGTTTCTGTTAAATCTTTTGGGACTCGCCACATGACATGTTTGTTTTTAACTTGAATCCATGTCATGATAAGGCCAATCACTGTGTAGTAGAGTACACTCGTCCCTTGTTTACCCACTGATCTGCTCAACACATTGCACTCTGGACTCGCCTTGTGTATTTGATGGCATCTGTTTAGTGCTGTGGTACATGAGTGAATACGGTAAGGACGTATGCTATCACTGACCAGTGTCTGTGCAAGAAAGCTATATGGACAACTGGGTGTTTAAAAAAAGTTTTATTTTTTTCTATTATGTAGAAAAGCAGTGAATTCTTTTAAACACTGCACTGACGCTACAGTGTACACAACATGCTGTTTCTTAGTTATACAAGCTTTTTTTTGCTGTTCTAGTGAAATTTGGGTAAATAAGGGTTTTTCGGTTGGGCTAGAATGCATTATGATTTTCCTCGTAGGAAATAATGGAAATAGTAGTCTTTACACATTTTCACACAACACAGTCTTTTTGGGAACCAATTAGTTGCATAAATCTAGCAACGACTATTTGTGACTAGGGTAGACTGCAGATATGAAAAAGCCATATGGTTTTGAACTTTTAAACAGTTAGTAATGTAATAAGAAAGGGCAAGTCACTTTTGTTTTATCTTACTACTACTGAAAGGCATCATGAAAAGATGCAGAAGGGGTTTGCCTGAATTGAAGGTCACAGAACAGGGGTTGTAGAAGGTCAATCTTTCGACATTACCAGTGGAATTTTTACTTGTGTCATCTGTCAAATTAAGAAATTGATAAGTGGAAGTCTATTAACCTGGAGTAAAGTACCAGAGAAAGGGTCAATTAAACTTAGTGCCATTTTGGTAGTTATGACCTGCTATGCCTGTGGTGTCCAGACCTCATCACAAGGCTGACAGTCACATTAAGAAGAGGCTGATGTATGTGAAATAAATTAGGGGTTTTTAATACTTTTGACAGTGAGCTGATGAGAAAAAAGTCAGAAATCTCTGTAGACATAAAATATAGGGAATAGTGACTAATAGCCCTCTGCTTCCTTAGACAATGCAGGAGGATGGAATCCCCCCATCCGTTTTACCTCTGCTCTAAAGACTTTTATATTTTGCATGGATTTATGAAAATTATAGTTTGAAGAATATTTTTTTGCTGTACAAATTGGAAAAAATGTGTAAAAAAGAAAAAAGAAATATGCAAAAATAAACACATCCTGGCTAGACAGTTCTGAGTGCAAGTACTTTTTCAGGCTTTTTCACAAAAACAGTTTTGCAACACAAGAATGATTAACTGGCAGAATGAACAAAAACATATGCCTTTGAATGATTCATATAAAAATAATATACGAAGATATATGGATGGAGGGATTATGCATATTCACACAGATACTCAAGCACTGTTCTGAGACAGATTTGCAGAATTTTTTGTCTTCAATCATACAATTTTTGCCGTCACCTTGTGAAGGAGCAGTTCTTATTAGTTAGGCTTTTCTTGTTATTCCATTAAAAATGTTTCAGTTTCTGTGACCTGGTTGGCCAAGTACTGAGGTAAATACAAGGTTAGTGTGGATCCAGGTGTTTATTCTCTTCATCATTGTCCCAGTGCACTTCTGTACAGATGCAGGTTTCTCAATGGTGACTATATGCAAACTGAAGACTTCTGCTAGTGCACAGCAACAGTGTAAACAACAGTATTCTTCTTTCCTTCCTGCTATTCTCTGTTTATGAAATGAGCAACTATGTACAATAGGCTCTACCCTGAGCCATTTCATTTACCCATTAAATTGGCAAACATTCATCATTCATTTACAGTACAATAGAATAAGTGTTCAATAACAACATTCTACAAATAGTATCTCCCATTTCTTCAGAAATGTATCTACTTCTACCATCCATTTTCTAGTGGACTCTTCCTATCAGTATTTAAAGAATTGCAACTCCCACAGTTCTTGTTTTGCCACCTTGGCCATCAGCTTTCGTTTTTCAACATAGGGAGTCATTCCCTCCCAAAACAGCAAAACAGTACATTTCTGTGTATATTCACATTTGGATTATACATATTGTGCAGCATAATAGCCCTAAATTTGCTATTATTACCATGCTCTTTAACCTTAACATATTCTTCTGAAAATGATGTTTTGTACATGTGTGGAGCAACTGGTCAATTACAATTACTTTTTTCAGTAAAATATCAACCGCAAGGTGCACATCCCCCCCCCCCCCCCCCCCCCCNTTTTTTCAGTAAAATATCAACCCCCAGGGGCACACCCCCCCCCCCCCCCCTTCTTGTGAGGTCTCGTCAAAGAACATGGTGGCACAAGCACACAATCACACATACATCTTTGAAGGTCTTTGGTGAGGAGGGCCATGTGGTGAAAAGCTTGCTTGAATGCAGGGGAGAGAACTCAAGAGACTGAGCACAGCAAAGCCCCTAGATAGCAAGTGAACTTAGGCAGCACAAGTCAGCTGCTGACCAGCTGTCACGCTAGGGTGCGGCACAACCATTTTTTGAAAATTACTTGACAAGGATTCCAACAACATAAATGTCTGTGCATGACAAACACTTGAATTGTAAACTAGGACAACATCTACAGTGCATGAAGAGTGTTCCCCTTAAAACCCTTGTTTTATGTAGCGACCCTGTAGCAGTTCTTTTAGGAATTCAGAAATACCTGTAGAACAGATTAATTTAAAACAAACAATGCATATGGACATCTTTCATTTCAGTTCCTTGGTTTATTGGTCACCTTAAAAAAGAATTTTTCTGGAAAATGTTTAATAGTTTGATAGGCACATGAGAGATGGAAAATAAATCTGTAATTTTCATGAATCTTTTTAGGATGTAAGCTTCCTACTGGCATGTTCCAAGTATGAAAAGCCATGCACAGGGATGTAATAATTCTACACTGTGGGTCAATGGGCATCTGCCAAACATAATTTTGGACATCCCATAGGGATCGTGATTTTTACTTAAACAACAGTGTGCGTGTATACTCAGCTATTAAGTAATTGCCCAGAAGTCTTCGTTGGCTTTTCTTCTATGTTCTTCCAAGTATGAAACTGAGTCAGTAGCAAACACGATCTGCAAAGTTGCAAAAACCGTAAGCACATTTAAGAAACCCTGATTTGCATTTTGCAAGAGAAAGTCTTTTTATTAATTATTTTTTCCTTCAATTAGCCTGAGGCGCCTTGACTTGCAGCAAGGCTCTGCAGGGAGACTTTTTGAATAATGAAATTGAAGGCACTTCTCCTGTCGCTTTTCCTGTTTTTTAAACAGCTATAAATTATAGACCAGAACAGATTTCATAAATTCCTTTTTTCTCATTACCATCTGTTTTCCTTGGGGGATGGTGAAGGTCACCAGACATGATGAAAAATTAAGCATTGTCTTAAAAATAAATCAGGGAGACACCTCAAAACAAATAAAGGTTGTTTTGTGTTGAAACTGGAGAATGTACATTCTTCGTCATTGGAAAAGAAGTTTTACAGGGTTGATGGTGTAGTTGCTCTAGTCAGTGGCATAAACTGAACCCTTATATAAATCTATGGGTAAAGTTGACATTTCATTCAAATATCAGGTACATGTGCTGCACATGCCATCCATCAAATAGCAAAACTGAAAGTAGACTGATGTGGACTAGCATCTGGTGATTCAGCTAGGGTTCTTTCTCAAAATATACTTTGCCTGTCTGGTCCTGTTAAAAAAGTCCAAAACTGTTTAAAAAAAAAAGTCCAAAAATTCCAGGTATTTGTTTTGTTTGCATATGAATGAGAATGCTTTATATGTGCAGTTTTTAAGTATCTTTGCCAGCATTCTTATTAATGCCATCACATAAACAGTAACACCAAAAGAAACTTGAGTGCACTGTAAAAAGCATAGTGACGTTTTTGGAATGATTTTTGGACCCAAACATTTATTTGTTCCGAATGTTTTTGTAAATGTTGCACTCTTTGAATTTATGACCATGTATTTTTTCATGAAAACAGCACAGCCAATCAGCCTGTTCACATAAAATCAGCGGAAAAAATAGGAAGTAACACATAAAAATGAGATCTTTCATAAATCACTGCATTCAAAAATATAGGTATTAGCAGAGAAACAGTCTGGTGAGCTACTTATTTTGCTAAGTTACTTGAAATATACCATGAGCAGTATTGCTGGCATTCTGTTGTAGCTTTTAATCATTGCTGGGAAAGTATTTAATGGGTCAGTTAGTATGGTTTAGACATAACATTATATTTTCACGTTTAAATGATGCTGTGTCTGAGTTTTGTCACCTAATTTTATATTCTCTATTTTATTTTTGTTTTTCTTTCTCTCTCTCTCTCTCTCTCTCTCTCATATCCTCCCCTTGGATGTGGATAATGGCTATGCTAACACAAGTGAGCAATCTTCATGTCCCGCCATAATCCTGTATGCTGAGATTAATCCATGTGTCATTGTTTAATTGGAAGGGATAAGCTACTATGCGTGGATGGTATTAATTTATGAAACAGTATTATATAAACTCCATACCAAAGTTTTTTGCCAGAGACAGCATGTCACTTTCCACTTACCTGCCTTGTTTCGTTTCACACCAAGAATTTCCTAAGCAGGCAACAGATTTTATGTGAAGCCCTTAATTAAGAAACTGAAGCACAAATGTCAGAGGCCACCGAGGGTGTCTGCAGTACACACATATCGGGCCTTACTTCATATAGCATCCCAACCAGCTGCCCAGATTATGATTCATTATTTAACAACTGAGATAATGAATGGTACTCACCTGCTGTAACCTTTGGAGAAGCTAGCAGGAAATTTGTGATTCGTCACAGTATACAAAACATCTTCCACATTTGGCCTAAGTCACCACTGTTAAGCAGGGCAACCTGCTAACTTTTGAGAGCAGCAGACAATTTAAAATTTTGTCATTTTAATATAACATTTTGGTCACAATCGCACATGAAAACATCAACACCTTACAACAGTCAAATTTCCAAATATGGCTTATGTCAAATACACAAAAATAGTATATTTCTGAAGTAGTATACAAACAGCGGTTGATTTAAAAAAAAAAAAAAAAAAAAAAAGTGAAAAAGTGATATAAGCATAGCAGCTCTTCTCCAATGGCCTTGCTATAGCATTATGGAGCAGAGCAGAAAAGTGGAGGTCAGGATCTAGAGCTGTGTGCGGTCAGATTAAAGAAAGGGCTGATGTAAGTTCACTTCTGCGTTCTGCTCTCCTAATCCCATTGTAAAAGAGTAACGGCATTATGTTAAATCTCCAGACCGAGGGCAGCTTAAGTGCTTTGGACTGGGTGGAATGATCAAAAGGCAGCTGTCAGGCCAGGGATAAAATGATTCATTGTCTCTCACAGGTCATGCTGGTAGAGTACATCTTATTTATTCAATTGCTGAACCTCACATTTATTTTACTTCTCTTCTTTTGAATCTTACTATTGTAATTAATCTCTGCAGGAAACTTAGAGCCATGTAAAGTGTTTGTTTTTTTATATCAAAAACTTTTTGCTAACAGTAGAGATCTTGTCTTTTTCACAGCTCCTGTGAGGCAGTGGTTCACTAGACTGCTTCCTGGCACATTTTTTCTGTTTTTTAAGGAGGCACAGTTTTGGTTAATTTGAAATAACCAGGTTCAGTAAATCTAATGCCTTTGGTCTATTTACTGAGTTTCATGTAAATGATTTTTCTGCTAATCCAAATTCAGTATATAGTTAAGAACACTAATTTGTTAAAATTAGTACAACATCAGTGATATCTTTCCTCACACTGAACCCTCCTTCCTGGCGCTCTTCTAAGTTTGATGCTGTCATTCCCGGGTTTAATGGAGCTACTCTTTCAGCTTAGGGGCCGGAGCTCCAGGTGCTCCAATCAACAGTGTTATAGTTTGATTTGAGTCACATGTCATCAATTTTCAGTTTTGATAGGTGGCTTTTTTGGTGATCTTTCGGTTTTAGGAGAAAAGTTGCTTTCTGTGAGTTTGGATGATGGTCTTTTTTCTTACCCATAGCTCCCCTCATGCATTTCGTTTTGGCTCTCTGATTAGGTGTGTTGTCTTGCTAGCATTACTTCAAGTCTGTATTATCAGCTCTTGGACATTGGTTACAGTAGCCCACTTGCCATCAAATTGTCCTGGTTCTCCAACATTTGACAGAGAATTTGTTAATCCAGGTGACATCTGAGCCGACACGATTCTCTTTATGCCACTCCCCTTGGGGGGGTAGCCGGTTGTGGCATTAGCAGTCTTGCCTAAGGGCACTTATTGAACAGTGGTGGTACTCCTGGACTAGGATCAAACCCCAGTTTCTCACATGATAGGTGGTGGTTGTCTCTGTTACACTAAACTGCTAATTGTTGAAATCCATAGATAACAATAGCTTATACTTTGTGTGCAGGTTCAGTTGATTTTGGTATTTCATTGTAAGTACAGTGTTTCTATTGTAACAGAGCTGTTATCTGCCAAGACCTAAACACTCCAAGCTGCCCAGGACTACTAAAAAGGTAGAAAGAAACTAATGTACAAATATGTCCTTCAGTCTCAGTTCAGCATTACTTGTTACTATCATTATTCTGTGTACACAATGAATTTGAACATAATGAGCAACCTTACATTTTTCTGACTGCAAGTCAGGAACGAAATTGCATTACTATGGTTATTTTGATGATTTTTTTTCTTTTTTTTAAATGTGTATAGGGTTTTGACAAGTTCCAGATCCAGTCTTGACATTGTCAGTAAAAGCACACATTCAAAATGTTGACTGTTTAAAGAGTACTGAGTTTCGCAAAATACCACAGGAGCTGATGGAAGGGTACATTTTCTCATCTTTGCATAAAAACTGTTCACATCTGCAGTAAATTAATGCAACAGCAACTGTCATTGCATTTTACTGCAATTTTAATGGTTTATGTTGAAAGCAAAAGGACATAAAAAAGAGAAAAACAAGGCTTGAAAAGTGGCTTTAAGCTTTCCAGTACTAATAAGAAATGAAAAAAGAAAAAACAAATCCTGACCTTGCAACCTGAATCAACACTGCCTTATTTTCAGAAGTCTGACTGAAAGTTATTCAAACAGGTATTTTCCCAAAATATTACAACAACAACAACAACAACAACAATAATAATAATAATAATAATATACTGACCTATGTTCTTAAAGCAAACTTGTAAACATCTTCTACCAACCAAATGTTGTTAGTATAAGAATAGGACCGCTGTTGCTACCAATATTTTATGTCTTTATTTTTAATTTAGAGAGCTTATTTTTAACCTTTACGATGAAAATTAGTACTGGACCTGAATTTGTTATTCACTCATATTCATTTTCCTGTTGTCTTGTGTTTGCCTTCTGAGCTACCACTTGCTGAAATAAATGATATGGTTGTTAAGGTATCTGTTGGTAAACTAAACAACACAACAGTCTCAGTTGTTTAAGTGAGCACATGGGCCAGTGGAAGATTTTCTGTGGACTCCTACAAGATTTACTCAGGAATTAACTGTTAAAATACTAAACTTATATATTGCTTATCACATTATGTCATTCGTCCATGAATGAAAATGGAAATACTGTAGCAGATGTGCATTGTAAAATCTAATTTAAAGATGTTTTTTCTTAAAATTGGAATTGAATAGAAATTAAAACTCATTTGAAACTTTACTTGCGATGCTAATTAAGGACGCAGCCATATGCACTGTAATTACCAGCTGCTTGTGGAACCCCCGATAACGCCCTTCCCCCCCAAGTCTTTTTCTGGGGGGAAAATGGGCCATTGCTATGTTTCCTCAGAGAGCATCTGTGCAAATTTAAGCAGCACCCAAGCTCGAGGTTTGCATAAGGCACGGCCACACTTTTTACAGCTCTGCCGACATAGGAAAGCAAATAGGTAGTGTTCAAAGACACAAATTTCCCTATTTACCTCATTAACTTTAATTATTGATTGTGTGGCAGCAGTTGTGAATATCCTTAACTTTAGTCCATCGTTTCCTCTTCTGTTTAAAATTATGTTCTTTTTTGGGTTATTGGTTAAAGCTTCACCACTGAGAAGTCTGACGTGATGCTGTCAGGTTGATCCTGAAATGTAAATGATGTACTGTAAGAGGAATTACACTGGTAATTACACATTTGGAGCTAGCCACAAACTTACTTTGTTGAAAAATATTGTAGCATGATGATAAATCATGATCTGTTTCCGCTAACCGTGCACGCATTCTAATTAAAGTTGTTGTGGGATTCCTGTTTGGGAATTTTGTATGAAAGTGTTGTAAAATGTGTTAATGTGTGTCAAAAATTCCTTGCAGACCAAATTGTTGCTCATGAATGTTCTCCGGTCATAGCAACAAATAGCTGTGAGAAGTCATAACCCCCACCCCCAGAATGCAAAGTTAAACTCCACTGTGTTGGCAAATGGTGTGCCTCTATTACAAACATTTCCTTAAATGATGTGTAAAATAAGTTGATAAATCAGGAGCATTGTCATTGTCCGCTTTGGCCTTGTTTGAACTCGGGAAGACAGGCCATGAGCAAGTAATGAACTTTTTCCACTCGGAGGGAGGGAGAGAGAGAGACAAAGACAAACAGAGATGGGAAGAGACTGCNTTGATAAATCAGGAGCATTGTCATTGTCCGCTTTGGCCTTGTTTGAACTCGGGAAGACAGGCCATGAGCAAGTAATTAACTTTTTCCACTCGGAGGGAGGGAGAGAGAGAGACAAAGACAAACAGAGATGGGAAGAGACTGCGTGTGTGTGTGTGTGTGTGTGAGTGAAAGCATGCAATGACTGAGCAAAGGTTACCACAGTCACCCCCCCCCTCCCTTGTACCACCTGTTTCAGTGAGCGATGCATTGCAGGCCTGATTCCATCCACAATGTTAAACGCAGGTTTGATCAATGGGGGAAAGACCCCAGTTTCTACACCTACCAAGGGACTGGATTTTGTTCCCTGAGTTTGCTCACCTGAGGTGAGATGGGTGGCACAAAAATACCTGACCTTATATCTCCTGTGTTGGCTACATAGCAATTTATCCATTCACTACTAGTGAAGTCTCTAAAGTACTGGCCATATTAATGGGTTTTAAATTTACAACCCTTGAACATTATGTAGTATTGATAGGGGGTTTGTCTTCTCTGGTACACTGAATTTGTAAATGTGACCTTTTTTGGTACCAGAAAAAACTTAATGTGTTAAATTATATTTTGTAATATAGAGCATTAACTTCAAGGTGAGTGAGAGCCAAGGTGACCAACCCTTCATAAAATTTAACAAGCAATCTGTAAAAATAGTAACATCTAATTTCTGTTTGTAAATTCATAAATAGCTCTAAATGTCTATAAATAATTTTTATATTTACAGTTTTAAAATCATACTTATATTGACAGAATGTGTCCTTGTTCTTATCTTTTAACCTATATATATCCAATGTGCAGCTTCCCAGCACTTGGCTCTTGAAGCAAATGCTTAAACTAAGTCAGTCACTTTGTCATGTTGTAGATACTCACTTTGTTTCTATAAATAATGATGTAACCGATTCACTTTTGAATTTTTAAGGTTTGTGCAAAATTAGAGGCACGGATATTTCATGTGATTTTATATAGAACTTTAAAGGGAGTATTGTGAAAACAGAGCATAGTCATGCTTCTATCTGCTTGTGTGTGGAATGGAAGAAAAATGTCATAGAACACAGCAGCTACAGCAGCTACAGATACTTCAGACAGTCATGTTTTTATTTGACAAGGATGACATTTTAGGGGAAAAGTGTTGCAATTTCTAAAGGCATTGCTGTTGCTTTGTGTTAAAAATGAGCTGCAGTTGTGTGTATGAAGTTGGCCTCATGTCAGCTTTCTGTGGAGAGACTTCTGTTACAAATCTTTACAAAAGTAAGATGAGGGGAAAACAAACATGTCTCGCAAATGACAGCTACGCACCATAAACAACATTGTGGAATAAAGTTTTTGACTGCAGAAATTGGTTTTGAGAAGTGATAGTGAGCACAAGAGGCCACTTCATCTAGATCCATACAGTTTAAAATCGAGCTGCTTATGAAACTTTATCAGAGGCATAATCACCACATAAAAATAGACAAAATCACTATATGGAATGTCTAATAGTTAGACACCTTGTTAGTTTTGTCCTGTTTTTTGGGTATATACCCCTTTTCATGAGTAGATGCTGCTTAAAGTATCTTGTGTGATCCCCAACTGTATGAAGCCCTGAACAGATTTCTGATAAATAAATTAAACATACGTCTACAACCAGAACAGCAAATTGGTGACATGTCATTGTAGGCTTGCCATAACATTGACTTGTAAGGATTTACTCTGCCAGTGTCCTGTCCATTCTTTTATCAAACAGCAATCTGCTGTGGAATCATATGGACTTGGGTTTTATGATCTGACCCATGCAGTTTCAATCTGTGGGGAGGAAAAAACCCAAAGAAATCAATATACAACATGGGAATGCATGGGGGAATAATCCAGATTACTAGCAAAATTGCCTTAGTCAGGAGCTCTTGTATGTGCAGACCAGCACACAGAACAGCGTGAAGCACCTTACAGATTCAGAAAGCCATTCTATTAAGCCTTGGAGAAGGCTGAAGATAAAGAATGCAGGCCACGATAAGAGCAGTGCCATAAGGGTTGTGGGAAGAGACTCAGAGGTGATGCCTATTCAGTTATTGAATAGGCCATTGCTGTTTTAACTCCAGCTCTGTTTCATATTGGTGGGGGGGTTGCAGTTTTGTGCTGCTTTTTCAAATGATTTTTCTTGGTTATACCGCACCAGCAACTTTGAAGTGAATGCAGTGTGAGAAGGCGTTGTTCTCTGGCAGTTGTTAATATTGTCCATTTATCATACTGTGACACTGGAGCTGATAGGAAACTGTAATAAAGCTCTTAGCCTATTACGGTTGAGAAACAGGAATCACGCGAAAGAGACACTGTGGGGCCCACATACAGCGTTTCTACATTTGTAGCTGCTAAAGTTATTTTCGGTGTATTTGCTGGGCTAGTTACAGTTGCATTAATTACAATATTTTTTGTAATTCTATTTACTGCCTGTTCTTTACAGTTCCTGTACTGAACAGAGTTAAAAAGGACCATAGAGTAGTTTCTTTTTTTCCACTTTGGATTTTTATCTTTTTTCAATTTTGACTGGAAATGAGTAGGTCTCAAATAGAATGGCCAATAAAATTTTATGTGCATGCAACAGTCTTGCTGCTTTCTTGATGTACAAGAAATTGTTTGTAAAAAAACTTCATTTCTAGTGAAATTTCTGTGAATTGTTCATCTATTCTGTCATTGTCGTTTTCTTTGAAGTATTGTATGAGTTTTCAGTCTTTCAGGCTTGTCTTTTAGACTCTGAAAAGTGATTGTCTCTAAAACAAAGACTCAGTGCAGTCATACTACTACCTCTAGGGGGTGTACTTTTGAAACTGTAAAATAAATTAATTCACCAAAAAGTCTGGTAGCTAAAACAAATAAGTACTGCACTCTACATAATTTAACAGTTTTGAAGGATGGGTACATTTAATCACAAAGGTCAAGGTCTCAGCTATTAACCGTATATTGTGTAGAGCAGGGATTTTTCTAGAGCCATTTTATTTTAGGCTGATTTTACAGATGGATTGAATATTGCCTTTCACAACTTGCATAAATTAAAGATTTTAAATAATTTAACTGGGTTCAAAGAGCATGAACTGCCCATTAGCCTAAAGTTTCTTCCCTTGAACTTATTCTGATATGATTAAAAAAACTTTTACTACAGTTTTTGCTGCATGTAAAGATGACATTATGCACTGGGTTGAGGCAGTCTAAGTAACTTTTTTCCTTTAAAAAAAAAGAAATATGTATACATGAATATAACTTAACAGGTTAATCTGGCAAAAGCCACATTTTAGTATTATCAAAAATACTGATACATGAGTGACAACTTTCCATATAAACTTACTGAATACAGAGAGGTACAAAACATTTTCTTAATTAAAATTCCAGATTACTCATTCTATAAATGCTGTTAGGGTACTAAAATCTCCACGATTAACCGAATATTTAAATATAGCACCAGTGACGAAGGCATCATGTCACCAAGTCTAACGGGTGTTTCAGATCCCCTTTGAGGATTGTCTAATTTTCTGTCCCTTTACATGCATCGGCATAGCTCCGTGTACTGCAGCTCCAGTGTGAACAGGGCAGCTTTATTGTGGCTGCACTCTGTCATTGCTCTCTTTGCCAGTTTTTTCTGCCCTCACCCTCGGCCAGGGTATACTCCCTGAGTATGTGTCTTGTTGTTGCTTCAGATTGATGAAGAGGTGCATCCCTGGCTCAGAAGCCCGCGTGTTAAGGACTTGTTCCAAGCATTCAGCTGTTGAAATAAGAAGTGTAAAATAGTATTCACGAAGAAAAGCAAGAAGGAAAAACTGATCTGTATCAGGAGTGCGTTGCAGTGTCTTTATAGTTAATATTACCTTACAGTCAGAAGCCCTCATATAACAGGGGTCTGATGCAATGAAAAAAACAGTACAATGGCTTATGTACTGTAAATATCCATTTTCATATAACTGACTTAGTAAAGTTTGTTAATGATTCTAAACATGACTGATATAAAAACTACACTCTGTCCTCTATTTTCTAGACTGGGGAGCAAGCATTGATTTAAGCATAATATTTTTTATTACAACACTGTATACTACTCTTTTATAACCCGTAAGGTGTAATGAACATATAATGTTCCTAATAAAATAAAATAAAGTCAGTACCCCTACCCTGGTAGTCGAGTATCAAGGACAATTATGATTAGTTCCGGGTTTATCCAAGAAACCCCAAATCATTTTCCCAAAACATCCCAAATACTATCCCTAAACCCCAGTAACTTAATTATCACAGTAGTATGAAATATTATGTTTCTTTCCTTAGTAGTAATAGCACCAAACATTTAATAGTCAAATTTATATTTAAAAAAATGAAAATATAAAATAGCAGAAACAATAAAATTTGTCTACTTCAATGGGCTGCTACTCTAATGAACTGTTACTGGGATATTAACTGACTGAACAGTGACTGAAATGACAACAGTGCAAACTGCATTTGAACATGGGGAACATGAGGCAAAGACTGAGAACCCTGACACCTGGTGCAGTGCTGTCAAACTTCACACTCTCCTGTGAACTTTGAATATTTTTCTCATATAATGTGCTCCAATAAAGCTCTGGACTTCTGATCTTTGATACCAAGTTGGGTACTGCTCGGAATTCAGAAGCCATGAGCTTGAATATCAGGGTATAGGTACATTGTAATTTAAACATACATACAGTGCAGTAAATTATATACAAAAAGTAGTCAATAATACAGTGGTACGGTTGGATCAGAACACTGCTACAAGGGAACTAGCTGGCACTTTGCCACCCTTATTATGTGCATTAATGAACTTTTTGACTATATATTATCCTTAACAATGGGCTTTTTCAATATATTTTTCCCTGGAAAATTTTTACAACTTTCCATGACCCTGACTGGGATAAAGCGGTTCCTGGTAATGCATGGATGGATGAAATATTTTTGTGACTAAAATTCAAAATCCCTAAAAACTGAGGTTTGGAGAATCAAGCATAGATGACCATAAACATAAAGTAGTACTAATTGCTAGACTGGCAATGTCACTTTTTAAAATTCTACAGTCTCTTAAGCTTATATATATGTATGTGTGTGTGTGTGTGTGTGTGTGTGTGTGTGTGTGTGTGTATTAAACATAAACATGATTACATATTACAATGTTCCACTAAAGTTGGAGTGTACACAGCTGAAACAGTGGATTCAGTACTAATTTTCATATAAGGCATTTCAGGATAGGTACTTTGCTCAGAGGTGCTATAGCAGGAATGAGATTTGAGCCCAGGTTCTTTGAGTTGTAATATAAATAACCTATAAACATGTAACCAGTAACTCAGTTTTTTGAATCCAATTGAAATAAGTGACACAAATTGGGGGGTGGCACATGCCCTAAGCATACCTGAACCCAGCTATTTCATCACTGACAGTTTATTTGTGACATGCCAGGGCATTTTGGGATCACAAAGTGACAAAGTGGGCTTCTGGTGATTGAATTTACACTTAGATTTATTTAGCTTGCCCCATAAGTATTAGCTAATATTCACCTAAAAATGAAACTCAAATGCTTCTTAAACTACCAATAATATGCATACAAAAGTTAGGAGGACACAGCACAACCACCGACAAAATGCAAATTTTAGTACAAACTATTCAAATACTACAAAATCTGTTGTGACACTCGATACACATCCATGCACTCAAACTTCACTGTTTATCATCCAAAATACCCCCCTCTCTGAAAAACAAACTTTAGGTTCTTTTTTAAAATCATAATGTACTGGACTGATAACACCTGTTGCTTGCCTCCATGAAGCAGTCTCACAGCAGGTACAGCTGAGTCCAACATGTCTGCATGTTCTGAAAAATGAAAGACATAGGCAGTGATCTTTGTATCATAAACATCCATAAGGCCAAATAATCAAAATGTATCCTGCCTCAATGCTCTGTATTTTGTACAGACTCTCAAATCTACCAGTAAAAAGGTAATTTGACCCCTCCATAATGGGAATTTACCTAATGGGGTGATTTCATTTCATGGACCCTGTTGTGTGAGGAATGGGTGTATTGTTATGTTCATTAGTATATACAATTGCTTATTTAATTAATTGCTGTTTTTTCAGGTGATTGCAGGGTTTAGATTCTGATTGTAGACAGCTCCACTACTTGTGGAAATTCTTTAACAATCATAGCACCTAAAGGGGAAATGGACTGTGGTAAATCTGCAAACTTGGATCAGCAGTGTTGACTGCTGTGTGAGATAAACAATTCCAATATGTTTGGGGAGCTCATTCTCATAGGCGTTGCTCATCGTGATTTATTTTATTTAAGTTAACAAAGATGCTAAGATTTAGTCCTCTTTTCATCCTACAAAGGTGAATTATTTCTGATGAACAGTAACTATGATAACAATAAGCTTAACCGGGTACTTGGTGATCTGTGGTGCTTTGATTATACCAGTTAGATACTTGTGCGTGCCCCCCCCTCCCCCCCCAGGTAGACAAAATAGTCTTCCAAAACTGATATCCAGGCCTTGTTCTTCTACTGCTTACCTGCCTTGCTACTATCATTCATATTAGTGCTCAACAGCTATTTAATGTAAAACATGCCATAATGACTGGCTTGTAAATGTGTTCTTAATGGAAATCTTTAATGTTGTGCACAACCACACTTTGCTAGTTGGCTAAATCTTTCTACTGTCCTGTTGGTAGACCTGAAAAAAAAAACAAAAATGTTTTATATATTATAATATTTGTTAATGTATGTTTTTGGGGCAGCAGAGTAAGACAAAAATGAAATCAGAAGATATTCAAATTCACTGTTCAGTCAATCAATGGGAAGTAGCTGTCAAGTCAGAAATTGTCAGCTGGTATGAGGGAAGGGCAGTGGTTTTGACCCCTTTTGAGGATATCCCTTGATCAGTATGTGCCGCAGTTCTAACATGGTCCTTTGAATGAAAGGACCCTGTCTGCTCTCACCACCTGAGCTACATATGAGTTCTTCCAGATCACATCTGTTATACTCCACTTTGTGTCCTTGAAGGGCACATCTATTTCATTTATTTATTCTACATTGTCTGATACACAGTCAAAAAACCTACCGTAAAGTGTAACCCTACATTGATATTCCAAGGACAAAATTGATCGTCATATCTACCACCTGACACTGTTGTTTCTTCATACTCTAGACACTTGGCTGTCCTTCCATTTTCTTGTCCTCATTTCACTGTAGATGACTAGCATACATTCTTCAGCATACATTAGTTGTTAAAATGCTTTGTTTAAAGATTCTACTGCAGGAGGTTGAATCTGAACCCGAGTCCAGAGTTTCTTAACCACGTCAGCCAATATAAACATTGTAGTTGGGACATAATTTTGATTTCAATTGTTGAGTCCTAAATGAATGTTCTGTTCAAGTGTAACCCCACAGTGATGGAAGTATCAGTTCCATGAGTTAGCAGATGTGAGAAGTTGATAAACCACACACTTTCACTCCAGCACTTGATTTATTTATTTGTATATAAAGGCCAGGTAATGTGCATTTCAGCTAAATTCTCTGATGTGTTCATTGGCAGTTGATGTAGAGTACAGTCCCGTGTGCTGAAATATGTGTGAAACCCCATAAAGTTTAGACAAATTGTGAAACAAAATACATTTTTAATAAGGAGCAGAGTTCTGCTCTAATAGACAAATATATGCAGTTTCACAATATCCATGGTGAGTATGTCAAAATCCTGTCTCTGGCATTCTTTATGGTGTTTACTGCCAAGGAATAGATTATAAAATGTGAATGCCTGTTGTGAAATATATGTTCAGCAATAATTAGTGTTCCTTAAAAAAAAAGACTTGAGTTTTCCCATATCGTCTGTGAAACGCTGAACTGTTTTGTCAGCTGACTTTCTTTGAAAAAGCTCTTATTTTGTCTTCTTCATATTGATTGCTTTTTAAACGCATTTTATGCCAAGTCTATGCATCGTGAATTAGGTTGTCCTAGAGTGAGTTGTGCTGCCTAGTGGTAATTGATATTCATGACACTTTGCTTTTTACTTTGGAGATGGCCCTCAGATGAGGGACAGATGCTAGGTTGAAATTTTCAAATGACATTTCCAGTTGAAGTGGCAGTTGACACTAATATCCCTCTTCACGTGGCAGTTCTTAAGTACTGACAAGGGTGTTCTGCCTTCCATGGAGAGAAAAAGCCAATCAACTGTGCGATCACAGAGCTCCAAGGTAACTTTGGGAGGGCTCTCAAATAAATTCTGCAATACAAGAAGAAATTTGGTATTAACTCAGAGTTTTGTGTCTTTTAAAATGAGCAATGGCAGCAAAACTGCACAGGAAATAGATTTATATATCTGCCTTTACTGGTTGAATAACTTTGTAGACTTATTTTGTCTACAAAGAAAACACTACAAACTTTGAATCTTTGTTCTAAGATGGGTAGTGCAAGTCTTTTAAATTCTGGCTAAGAATGTGGAATGCGTCAAATTAAATGTCATTATTTTCAGCAGCTGTGGCTGCTGGATAATAATGGCTATTGGATAATTGTATTTTGGGTATCCAATAGAAGAATATCTGTGATTGTTGATCCATAAAGGCACTGAGTGTACAGTTGCATATCCTTTGCTTGTTGTACATGAGTCAGGTGTTTTTCATAAAATCATGTCATGTTCGCTTGATTGCATGATCTTTGCCCACATGTTATATATGTTATACAACTAGGATTGCCATAGAGTATTTAAATCTGTTCCTCTAAGTGAATGTCACTTCTAACAGTTAAAACATGCTTGCATTTTTAAAACAAAATCCCTTAGTGGGTATGGTTGAACACACAGTTAGCAAGCCCCCCTTTGATTAACAAAAGGGTTTGTATTATGAGCATTATAAAATATAAAATCTCGGGCATGCTACTTTAGGATTCTGCACCTGTTCTTATTATAAAACATTAAAACATAAAACATATAACATAAACAGTGTTTATTTTGTAGATTTTTTTTGTGCTGTGTTTGAATGGCGCAGTGATGTGGTGTTGTTTGTAGTAATTGATGTAGCAGCTGAGGAGAGGCTGTTTTAATGCCATATAAGTGACAAGCCTGCAGTTTTGCATGACTGCTTATTTTCTCTTTTTAAAGTTCAGGTTAAAGTACTTCATAAAAGGTATACTAGTAAGGCCACTTCTGAATCTTGAAACACCAGGTTATATCACCGGATTCCTCATTGCTTATTGGTGCTGTGTGTGTTTTTTATGAGCATAAAGCCCCACCACCCTCCCTATTCTCTCTGCTTTGTTCAAGCTATTGCATGATCAAAGATGGAGTGCTATTAAATGCTCATGTCTGTAACTATGTGGGCACCACTGAGCCTTTTGGCTTTTTTGTTACATTGTAATGTTTGGCCAGTGTTCAGAATGACCATTATTTTTTACTGTGTCCTGGTGCAGCAAAGAGTGAATATGCCAAGGAAAGCTACAGATGCTGTTATTGGAAAAAGGCAGGCCATGGCATGCAAAAGAGGACTTTGTCTCCTGCTCCATGCCTAGGGGACCTGAAGACTTTTGTGGAATTCAGCGATGCCCTCATTAGAGGGGCACATGCAACCATTGCAGGCTGTTAGAGTACATACGTATCATCTAATGACTTGAATTTTTTACACTGTGACTTTCTGTCTGGGTAGCAAGTGTTTTATTTTTCATCTAAATCATTCATATCATTATCCTAGGACTTCAAAAGAGCCATGATGTTACCATGTCTTGCATATGCCAGCTAAGTATGTGATGCGGTGCTTACTTGTTGCAAAGTGTGACTAAGAGCGGGGGAAGATTACACTGATTCTTGAGGACATGAATTAACATACTGACATCCCACAGAGAGATGAACCTGAATAATAACATTTTTTTCTCAAGGAGAATGGATTGAGGTCTTTTATGAAAGAGAACTGCAAGAATTATTTAGTTTTCATATGCATCTGTATTGGCCAGTCAAAGACAATGCAGGACTTATTGTGCCTTTTGTAATCATTGACAGAGCATATTCACCCAGTATACTGAGAGGTGTTAAAGCCAAGAGGTTATTGTAAACTTTGGGGGCAAAGCTGACAATACATCAGCAAACTGTCCCATGTAGTGATAGAAGAAAGCCCAAAGCAGGCCTGACCCTGTGAAGGTCTCGGTAATTTGAGTAGTTACGATCAGTGCCATCTTCGTTGGGAACTCTTGTTTTCCCCTATTATAAATTCACTTGGATTTGGCTTCCCACACCCTAGAGCTTACAGGGTTTCCAAAAGCTCCGGCCAACAAAACATCTCTATCGGTCCTGGAGTGCACGAGTCAGCTTGTCTGAAATTGGACTCGCTTGAGGGACCTGCCGATGGAGCCTTCCAAGGATTTAATCAAGGCTGTTGAATTAAACATAAATTCAGATATGCACTTCAAGCGTTGTGCTTAATAAATAAGTAATACTAATGATAGTTTGCATTATTTCCTTCACTGCAGTTATTTTCTTGGAAAAGTAGATGTAGCTCACTTTCTTAATGAAGCACCCGGTTTAAATTGTTGTTATACTTTCTGTAAGTGGAATAATTAGTCAAGCTTTTAGAAGTGTTTTTTCTTCCCACAGTACATTATGAAATGCATAGTTGGTTAAGGGTAAAACAAAATTAATGTCTGTCACACATATTTCTTCTAAAATTGAAGAAAATATACACAAAAATTATTTTGTTGCAACACAAACCAAGCTTTTTTTTTTTAAACAAAATTGATCGAACACATTCATCGCTTTATTGCATTTTGAGCAAAGAAGAAATGACACTGAAATCTGACATTAATAATGTTCAATATTCAAAGATATCCCCTCTTTTCTGTTCCTAGTAGTCTCCTTTGCATTTATTTTTATTGATCCGACCCTGTGTGGTGCACAAGGGCCTCTTCTGTGCTCAGCTGACTGAGGACACTGCATGACGGCCTGGAGACAAAACACTGTTATAGAGTGGGCTGCCAATTACCACATACTAACTATTCCGCTTCACACATAAAGCCTTGTGTAATCAGATGTCTGAAATCTTTACTATTGATTTAAGGAGGCTTTCTGGTGCTTTTCCTCTATGCAAGAATAGTGAGATCTGTTAATAGTGTCTGCTGGAATCTTCAATGAAAGGGTTTCAAACGAATAGAAAACAATTTTAATAATTACGTTTTAAAAGGTTCTCTAATATTTAGATTGTATTTCTCTTAGTAAAGGTTTTTAGCAGATAGTAAACTTAGAAGGAGTGAAGAAGGTCAGATTAATCGACATGTACACGCACTGTAAGCAGCTGGAATTTCACATTACATATGCAGTTGTAAACAAATACAAATGAAAATAAATAATTATGTACAAATGCATATTATATCCTATGTTTACTCGAGTTCCCTTGGTCTAAAGGTCTGAAACAATTCATCGTGGCAAATAATACAATAATAAAAGACAAACGTATTTTTTCACATTATATGTATCCATTTAATGTCTTGTATGGGCTGACTTTGGGTCACTGCCCTGGTTTCCTCCCTCTCTTCCTCTTGCTGTTCTCACAAAGAGCCTACACAGTCCTTGAGTGTGCATTGCCCGTTAGATTAACATTATTTATGTAAGATTAAAATTGCAGTGGTTTCCTTTTGCCAGAAAATGTAGCACAGCACTTCACTGTACTTTGACCAAGAAAAAATGTAATAATACCAAAAATAAACAAACTAAAATTGAGTGATATCATAACCTTGTTAACTAGGATAAAAAATTCCCCTAATATATATACATTTTAAAACTAGTTACTATGTTTAATTCTGAAACTAATTTTGCCACATAATATAAATAATCGAATTACTCATCCACAAAAAATGGGGAAAAGCTATTTAAATGTGGCATTTCTAAAGTCACTTCACCATAATATGGTTTACTCCCATTCCCCACATAACAGGATTTGTTTGGTCTGTGAAACCATTCCAATACGAGCATCCCTGTTGCGAGCAGGAATGACCATGGTTTATGATGGAAGAAAAAAGCCATCTTAACAAAAGGCATTATCTAAAATTAATTAAAATGCCTGTATAAAATTGATTTTTTGCATGAAAATTAGAGTAGTAACATTTTATAATATTTCAACAAAAATATTATTTATAACCTTTTTTAATGTTTTATTTTCTTTCTTTCATTCAGTATCAATTACTGCTTGTCCAGTGCAGGGTTTTGGGTAGACCTGAGACACAGCACCTTGAATGGAGACATTGTGATAATTTGGTTTACAGATGTTTATGATACAGAGAAAGAAAGAAAGATCACTGACTATATCTTTTACTCTGCAAACACACCACCACTCAGCTGTTAGGGACACTGTGCTGGACAGTTGCCACCTTACACTCTATGGACCCAAGTTCAAGTCCCACCCCCCACTGCAGTACTCTTGATCAAGGTACTCACCCTGATTTGCTTCAGTGAAAACTACCTAGCTGAGTAACCGGGTAAATAAGTGTAAGTAGCTTAATATTGTAAGTTGCTTTTAAGAAAATCATCAGCTAAATGAATTCATAATGCAGTGGGTGTTGAATCTGATATTGCACTTGTGAAATTACATTTTCACTAAATTAGTGATTATCTTAACCACATCAACCACCAATGCTGCCTTGCAATAAGGATATTTTTCTGTTTGCAGTTAAATTTCTCTTCTGTGTTTTCTTTGTGTAATTCCCTGAGTAATTTATTCCTTTCTCTGAACTGATAACTGGAATGTTAAGAATCACCTCCCTTGAATTGACTATCTGTATATGTTGTATTATCAGTTGTGTTTAAGTTAAGATTCTGTGAAATCCTGTTACGCGACCTCATTATATGAGTGTACTTTTTTAACTAGTCACGCCAGCAGATCAGGCTTTTTAGCTTTAAGAAACCATAGTAGCCCACAGTACAAACCATATGAATAAGTTTTAGCACGTATGGTGTGCACAAATTACTGCTTCACCTATATATCATTCTGCGATTTTGCTTTTTCCTTTTTTCCTTTTAGTCTTTATTTATAAAGCATCGCAAAGGGACAGTGGGATTATCTCCTTTTACAGAACTTTTTCCAGTTTAGTGGCAAAATATATGCAGTAGGGTTTTGATTTATCACATTTGAGAGATAGAAACAAGCCTGGTCATAATACTACTTCTAATCATAAATGTAACAGTGTCACTATGGGTTGTGTCTGTCAACAGTCCCAGCCACATTACCGGCATTGCTATTGCCTTTGTTATCAATGTAGTGTCACTATGTTCCGTATGGTTTTGTGGTTATTAATATAATGTAATATAATTGTTTTGTGAACTGTGCTTTTTATGGTTGTAAGAAAGTCCTATATTGCTAGGCAATAAATAAATCATTGCATAAATAGTGATTATGAACAAGATGACAGAACAGAAAATCACTGCCTATCTTTTTAAATTAATCATTTCACTGTCAGAATTAATTACTACCATACTACCCTATGTAAACATCTTGCAAACACTGAGTAAATGATGACTTAAGAACAAATTGATATACAAACAAATGTCCATTACTTGTTATGCTAATAAATTGAGAACATAGCCGTGATTTAAATAGAGAAGAGGAATCATAGTAGGGAACAAAAAAAAACCCTGAAAAAAAAATCAAGTCTTGTGGAGAGAGGTCATGAGGTAAGCTGGGTTCTGTATACTCTTTGGGTCGTATCGTGAAATATTTGTGATCCCCCACTTCAGCTGCAGAGCAGGTGCTTTGGCCTGACATTTTGCCCCCTCCCCAACACACACACACAAGCACACTAATCCTCCTTTATGAGTGATTAGCAGTATCCTGGTAACTGTTCTCAGGAGGGAATTGAGGGTAGGGGAGACCGTGTGGAAGGACAATGCTCCACCACTAACTACGCTGTCTAATTTCATTATGCTGACATTAGGAGCAGTGCACACCCTAATGGACTGGTGGGGGGGGCAGCACATATAGAGATGGGGAGGGCTGACAGCTGCAGCTGGCACAATAATATGCGATAAAAGGGTAACATGATTCTGCACATCAACAATAATATGATTAGAAATATCTTGTTTGTGAACAGTGTTGTATAATATTGTTCTTTAATATAAAGTTTTGTTTGTTTGTTTATGTTTATGAGTGTGTATGTGTGTGTGGGGGGGGACTGATAGTGACTGATACTAACCTTCAGCATCTGTACTCTCCATAACCTATTTTATCCATTCAACAGCCCATATAAGCATAGCAGGGACTTAACTTTTTAGAACATATAGGGAAATGGGTATACTCATATGAACCTGAATTATTTAGAGCCATTATATGCAAATATTTTTAGTGTGATGTGGTTAGCTGGCCCTCCTTTAATGAAATATTAATTTGATTTTTCTTTTCTCTATATTCTTTTGGAATGGATTCTGCCTGGAATAGGTAAGTTAATTGTTTTTTCCTCCTACTGCCAGCTCATTTATTTTATTTTATTTTATTTTATTTTATTTTATTTTATTTTATTTTGGTTGTGCACACAGTTTAAAAGGCCCCTTTACTGTGTGCCAGAGGTATTGAATTAATTTCATTTGGTTCTTTCTGCCACTTTGAGCTGACATTTATGATGTGGGGTTGGGGGGGGACTGACAAATACTTCTATGTCCATAAATAAAAGAATACTGCAATTCCATGAATATTTCTTAACCCTCATCTTTAAAAGAGCATTGCATGTATGTTTGTATGTGTGGTAAGCCCTAGATTAATCTGTTTATTTGCAGTTGAGTGAAATTATACAGGGCTCATTGATTTGAATCTCATCAAAGCAGGTGTCAGATGGGGAGGACTGAGCTGTGAACGATGGCTGAAGCCATCACGTTGGTGAATTAGGGTCTCGCTCCCCACAGTGCAGTTAGCAGTTAAATGGTGCGGTAATTAACGGTACACTCAGTCACAAGCCATAAGCAAAGTCATAAACCAACCCGTTCATTTTGCCACAAGTAGGTTGTTAGGTAGTATCTTTCCTTTTCAGTGCTGCAGCTCTTCATCTCAGACCATTCTATACCTATGTTATCAAAGAATTGCATGCAATTGTGACTCTCAAATACATTATATATTGCATAAAGCAGTCCTCTTTCTGGCAATATTATTGATGAACTTGAGTATAAAAGATTTTAAACAGCTGATCACTTATGGAATATTTCATTTTATATGGCTGAAGATGAATTGAGTTGAGTTGAACTGATTTAGATTGGATTGAATTGAATTGAAAATACTTTGTTTATCCCAAAGGGAAATTGCACAATATATAGCAGAATCTTGATTGATCAGCTGGTTGCTTTTAAAGTAAAAGGTGACATATGGTAGTTAACAGTACCAGGACAGTACCATAGTTTTAGAATTGGTACTTTTTGTGGGGGTGTTACTGCTGGTTGCAGAGAGTGAAGGGCTGAAATGTAGACTAGTGAAGGATTTCTATAGACAGGTGCCATACTGAATTTATTTACGCAGATTAGTTAGGAGTTAGCTCGACATCCGATTGTGTTCCATTTTAAGCGTAAGACCTTGCAAGGGGTGAACACATACATTACCAACCATACACATATATATACATTTATATACTCTGTTTGAAATGAAAGTAAAATACAGATATAACTTTTGTTTTCCAAATTCCATACCTGTGTATGCTTGCCTGATGGTAAAAGGAGCAGAGACATTTTACCTACTCAGTGAAGCACAAGCTAGTCTGCTCCAAGGGACTCCTAGCCACAGATTTTTATCATAGCATCATAGGAATTCTCCTTTTTCTCTTGTTTTTCAGGACAACTCTCTAAACAAAAATGTATATGGTTTTAAAGTTGTCCTCGCCCTATGATATTGAGATAAGCTGATAAAAATGGCCTCCTATCAATACTTTTTGGTTCTCAACTACTTTTTGAAGAAACTTAATTTTCTGCCATTTAGCACCCAATGTATCATCCAGACTTTATTACAGACCTGCCACTCAGCAGAGACATTGAAGGGGTTGCATCAGACACCCCACGGCCTTCTCCTCTCCTTCTTCCATTAGCACAATGTCCTTGGCCTCTTGAAGATATTAGCCATGTATCAGCCAGCGCTTTCCATGTTTATTACGTTCCTGACAGTGAAGACCAGTGTGGTCACAGTCGTGCACTTGCACTGCACTTGAATGAGCCCCACTTGTCCTTGGTGGATCATTCTGTGCTAAACTTTGTAACAGTAGAATGAGTACAGAGGTGCATACAACTCAAAAGCAGTGTAATAAAATTTAAATTCACCATAATTTGCAAGCAGTTCACATTGAAAGTCGAATTTGAGCATCCAGTTGTTGCTTCTTTTATTTGTTTAATTAAAGATTTAGCTCAGGGTAGACTGGAAATGTTGAAGACTAAGACTTAACCATTAAATGTTAGTCTTTCGACCTTTTTCAACACTGCTGCCCTGTGTATATCCATGGCGTAACTATACAAGGGTATAGCCATGATTAAACATTAAAAAGTGAATAAATAAAAAGAAACCCACAAAGTCCTCCATTGACTTGCAGTATTTATAATAAATATTGATGATACTTTCACATTCTTCTGTGTGGATCTGTGGAACGATTTATGGCGGAAGAAGTACAGATTGCAGAATCTGTTGAAATAAGTTCTGCTCTTTATTGGTAGTAATACAGAGCTTGGCAGACCTTTATTTCAGGGTCCTGGAGATCTCTAAAGTAAGCCATAGATTTCACTGAGTTTCACCTATGGGCTTTGGTGACATAGTCAAATGTAGATTTGCACAAAGGGTTACCCAAAAAAGAGCATTGAACTGGTTTCTCAGTTTACAACAGGGGGTCTATGGTGTCAATTATGACTACATTTCTTCAGTCCATAGCAAGTAAAATCATTATACCCAAAAAAACTAAACTAAGTTATTTAGTAAGTATACTAAATATATGGAATGTTGAAAAAAATGTAAAAATTAAATTAGTGTTTTATATGTTTCTGCACAATGTGGTAATTTTAATCTGAGATGTATGTGCCAAAAGAAAAGTACCTCGGTGTCATTTGGATTCACAAGCTCATTTCAGACTTAAACTTTCACAGCAATAAATGGGCCATAGAGAGAGAAAGAGTCGAATTTGTTCACAACATGGCAATGACCACAGGACAGGCAATACCCATTATTGTCCAAGAAACACACTTTCGGACACCTTTGTGCCTTGCCAAAATTTACAGGATGATTTGCGAGTATATTGCCTTATCTGGGATTGTGTTGGAGCACATCAGAGGAACTCTAATCAAACAGTGATGGGGATAATATAATGAGACGCGTTGTATAGCATCAGATTTCAAACAAAAACTAACACTGCAAAACTGCACCAGGATGAGTGCATAGTGGAGACTCAAATAACAAAACTGTCTAACCATGCAGTGTCCTCACCAGGTAATTGGACAATCATTATATTTGAATTCTGTTAAATATTCAGACATAGTTGTACTTTAGCAACCGATATTTTCCCATTATTTTTTCACAGGCTCATTGCATTCTTGAAAATGTATTTGAATTAATGTCATCGTTTCTGTCTTCTATTCCTTTTGAACATTTGCTACTAAAACAGCTGTAGTGAGACTAAACCCATACAGCAGCTTTTATTAGCACTAAAACAATTTTAAAAATGAATATCTTATGCTCTATAGCCAGGTTTACAACATATTACATTTGTAAAGTACATGTTCTCCCACCTCATGTAGACATTGTTTACACAAAGGAGGTTGTGTTGAACAACTTTTCAAAGTGCAGAATCTGCAGGGGTGCACAGAGTCTGGTTAAGATTTACTGAAACAGAAGATCAGAAAAAAATTCCATTTCCTCGGTTGTGTAAATACTCAGATTCCATGCTTGTCATCATGGCATGTACTTGCATGATAAATATGTTTTACTATATAATTATGAAATAAAGGGTATTATTCTTGTGCTGAGCAAGTTTTCATTGTTTGAGTTATTGAAAATAATGGAATTAAAAATGGGTCAATAGAACTAAACCGATTCAAACGTTAGTTAAAAAAATTATTCATTTTTGTAATGAATATCATTATGGGCTAATTTTTAAGAGCGGGACTCTGTCATTAAAATAAACTCTTCTTGTATTCACTACTCAATCTCTGCAAATCAAATTGTATTGCATTTTAATGAAAAAGTGTCCGTTTTAAAAAAAACTAAATAAATTGGTAAATCATCGCAAAGTAAATTTTTTGTTATCTTATTTCTTTCCAATTCCATAATCAGATAGTGTTGTGGCACTTCCACCTAAACTCTACGTCTTCACCCTACAATTACACAGATAAGTATTTGTTTTACTGTCCTCAAATATTTTATTCATTGATTACATATATTCACTTAGCTGACTTTTTTCCAAAGCAACTTATAACATTGCATTACTTGCACTCATTTATAAATTTATACAACTGGGTAATTTTATGTATGAATCTAGGATAAGTCCCTGACTCAGTGGTACTACAGCAGGTGGTAGGATTTGAAGCTGGGTCCTTGGAGTCAGTAGAAGACAGCAACTGTAACTACTCTGCTCCCTACTGACACTCAGCTCAGTAAGTTATTGTTGCCATTGTTATTTTCTATCTTGTGATTTTTATAAACGACAGTAGTAACATTCTGCATTGTTAACTGGAACATCATGTTGCACATATAAAGAAATGTTGCCATGCTATTGTGTAGATTTTATTGTACCTTTTTTGGATACACAACACTCTCTTACCGTGATGGTTTAAGTGGCAGTGTTTTGCAAGATTTTGTTGCACCTTAATTAAGCGGTAAACCAAGGGAGTCAGTGATGCTTTTGACTAACTTTTGGACCTTAACCACAAGTTTCAGTTTTAATTTGTTTCAACCACAATTAGTTGAGCATACTTTTGGGAGAAGGAGGGTGAGAACTAGAGCTGGAGAAAGACTGGAACTGGCAGAGAAGCACAAGGGAGTCACAGCAGATGAATTAGCCCAGACTGGTGTGCTGTTGCTGAAGAGGCAGGAGCCAGCAGAGGGGAGCTGGATGGTTGTCAGTAATCTTAATAAGAAAAACTGCAATATCAAAAAAATGCAAGTTCAACGGTAGGGTTCGAGTATTTAATTAGCGCTGCTCTTGTAAGATATGCTGGCATGGATGAACCTGTGAGAGTTAGTTTTATTTTTTTTTTAAATTCAGATTATTGTTAGCCACTGCTTATAGCATTTGAATTTTTGTCATTGGTAATTGAAAACACTTCTGTCCACTATTAAATTATTACTTATGTTAACATTCAGTTTCCTTGGTCACCTAAGTCTTGCTGGGATTCTTACATAATCAGCATGGCTGTATTTAGGGTCAAAGATAATCTGCTGTTCCATTTCTGAAATATGCTCTCATTCAAGATTTTTCAAAACACCCACTCTTTGTTTACGCAATAGCAAAGCACTTATTCCAAAAGCTAACATACAATTAAAATGTTCTTAAAACACTTTGCTAAGAGAGGTCAGTGTGTTCTAAAGGTCCTCCTAAATTACTTTTTAAGTAAGCCACTTTGTGGTTGCATCTGGTTGCCACGAAACCTTTAAATTTTAAGACCCAAATGTTAATTTTCTACAGACTAAGTGGTGCAGAAGTAAGTAGATGCGTATCTGATGTCATTTTCTTAGACCTCAATGACGTGTGCAATTATTTAGTGTCGAAAAGTCCACAGTGTGAACTTCATATTCATTTTTGAATGTATTTATTGCTTTTGATTGAATTGCTCTCTCTTGTCCCATCTGTGCAGCTTTTTTTTTGTTATTGTGTTTTTATTGAATTGCAAGCTAAGGTCAGTTTGCGAAATGGAGTTCCACATTCCAAAAACATACTTAGAACCTTGTTGCTTTTAACTTTGTTTGTTCATTGCAAAGGTGATGAAAACAATTTAAATGTAAGTCTCAGTTCTGTTGAGTCAACATTTTATTATTATTTTTTTTATTTTGAATGATTTCTCCCCTTAGTTGTGTATGATTATGTGTCAAAGTAACCATCTTGATAGACAAGTGCAGGAAATGACAATAGAGTTACACATAGACTATTTGTAGGTGAAATAAAATAAAGGGCACTACTATCATTTTTGATATGAGCTAAAGGAGCAGTTTTGCAGCACAGACCTGAAAGGGCCAGGTGTTCCCCCTTCTATATGTTCCAGGTGTCCCCTGTTCCTGTGCAAAGGTGCCATATGTAGAGGCCTCTGAAAAGCATGTAAGGCTCTCATGCGCAATGACGAGGCCTGACAGCACGAATGCTGTGTGAGCCTCCTCCCAGCAGGTCACAGCACAGTAATATTGTACACTGCAAAGCTGCTCTTGCTAAGCACTCTGTGACTTTGGCAGTGGTAAACTGTAAATTGGAACAATCCAGGTCAAAAATGGAAAACCAAGACCTTCCAACTACCACCAATTATTAAACAGTAGTTGAAGCTGCGTATTTCGTGTTTTCTCTGATTGTGCTGTTGTTTACCTACTAATTACTCAATTAGGACTTCAGAAAATTAGGTTGCAAATGCATAATGAATTTTGCCTGAGGTATACTGTTTATGTCAAAGCTGTAAATTAATTCACTGGAGTTGAAATTTCTATTCTTCCTTGAGCTAGACAGTAGTCTGGCTTATTAATGGTACTCAAATTATTTTTAATAATGGTCGACAATGGTCGATTAATGGTCACAAAACCGACCATTGTCATCTGTCCTATTGCAGATGTGAAATATTAAACAAGGATAAACATTCCACAATTAAGGTTTATTTTTCAACAGTGATTGACATATTAGCACCACTTGTTTGCCTGCTAATGGTCGCATACATGTCCATTGTCAGTCCTCTGTAATGCACTGTTTGGGACCTGGATAATCTCAGACCCTCCAGTAATCACTAATAAAACCGCCTGGATTCATAAACAATATTAATGGTGCAGTTTAGCTAAAGCTCCCTGAAATTGAACCAGCTGGTAATACTAGTGAAATTTTGTGTGGAGAAGAGGCTGAAGTGGCCATGTAAACTGGGGGTCCAAATTTGCTGTTCATGCAGCCTTTGTCTTCATGCCTGATTTACTTTTTCTGCCTTTCTTCAAAAGAAGGTGGGGCTCTCCGCTAGCTTTTCTAACAGTCAGGAATTGATGTCTGTGTCACATATTGCACCGTTGTTTTCCATTGCCTCTAAGTGTTAAATAAGAATTATATTGTTAGAACATCACGATGGAAAAAATGTTATGTGACATTCACAAGGAAGCTCTTGTCGCCAGTTTTTGCTTTTATTATCTCAGTGCACATTAACTTTGGTTTTGCACCATTTTCATGGCAGAAACAAGTTTAAATGTCTATACTGAAATGACATGAATGCAGAAAACCAGTGTTTTGGTGCATTCTTGCACCTGCAGGTAAATACTATGAAAAAAAAGGCATAGACTTTTACATATGTTATATGTAAAAAATATGTAACAATAGGAACTAAAAAGGTAAAAGAAAAAACTACTATAGTACTTTAGTATTTTAGTTACACCTAACACCTGACAGATGGCAACTATGTCCATAAACTTAAAAAAAAATACAAGAGGTTGAAATGTCTGAATAAAATGAGTAGACTTTAAAATGTGTTTTTAATGGTTTCATCCCTAAAGATCTGCTAATGTCATTTTGACTTCATCATAAACGCATGAAGGATGATTGGGTTATGTTAATTTGTCACAAGTGTTTCAACTGAAAACCATTTGAGTTTCTTGACTCTCCTCAGTCTTTGTAGTCATTTGATGAGATTTGATGCCATGCTGACAGTTCACGTTCTGTGGTTTAGCCTCCTGTTCTTCTAAGCTTGCTAATACGAGCTCTATAAGAACTGAGCCAGCATAATGCTGTCATTTTTTTACGCTACTAATCTCCCATTCTCACTTTTTATCAATGCGAGAGGGGAGAATAGTTGGCAGGCTACTCCTCAAAGAGTACAGAACTGTCCTGAAGCAGTATTTAAACACTATTCAGTCACCTTGAATAAGGTTCTCATTAAGAGAAAATTATACAACGAAAGTCACATTTTATTGTGTTGTCTGCCTTGTAAATAGACAAAACTTTCTTCATACCTGCTATTCCATATTTTCTAGTGCTTATTAAATTAACAAGGTAAACTGTTATCATAGCCTTTTTACCCAATGCTGAGTTGAAAGTTGAAAACTTCATTGTTTATGATAAAATATACATCTGTATGCTAAAGGAAATTAGTGCCCAATCAAAGTCTAAAAGAATGAATGTGAATCTCTAATTTAAAACTAGAATTCCTTTTATTTTGAACATTTGATTCAGGTGCCTAAGATTTAGCTCAGATACTTGGGCATTTTTAATGCACTCCATATACAGTATATTGTGTGTGTGTGTGTGTGTGTGTGTGTGTGTGTGCATGCTGTTTACTTTAATATGGAAAATCTGTTATGCAGTTTATGTAGTAATATTATAATTATTCTTTTGTTCCGTAATTGAGCCTTTTTTGTGTTCTTGTACCGTTGTAGATTTTTTACAGTTGCATCTGTGTTTTCTTAGTCACTGCACTATTGTCTGCCCTCCAGTGAGTCAAACACACAAACACATGTCCAGAATTTCAGACTGAGACCTGTACAGCAGGTGGTGTAGTCATTAGGACCCAGACTTGAATTCCTGCTTATAGTATTTATCAAATTGCTCCAGTAAAAATTACCCAAGTGTAACAAATCAGCTTAGTATCTACAATCTAACACTTTAAGTCGCCTTAGAGAAAATTGTCAGCTAAATGGATAAATAGTAATCTAACGTTCCAAGGGGGGTATGTTTTAGTTTTTTGAGTGAAGGCTCCACTCCCTGCTGTGCAGTGTGTGCTGCTGGAGCTGTGTTCACATACAGTAGACTCTGCCTCTGGCCTCTGGTGTATATGAGATCAGTTGGCCTGCATGTAATGGGCTGAAAGCAAACCCCTTTCCACTGGTGACCAAAGTTCAGTATAGCATAAAAACAGCCACTTTAAAACATGGCTGTACTGAGATTCAGAGTGTCCTTTATTCCCTGATCTTACGCATTAAGCATTTAAACGCAAACAATGCTTTTGCATGTACGTACAGCACTATTTTCAAAAACCCAAATAGTTTGTAATATCTCCCCTGATAGCCTGAGTGAATGCTTTTAACCTGTGTCTGGAGATGCACATCTGAAGTTTAGTTTTCCTTGTGGCTCATGCCTCCCCAGTGAGAAGTGTTTATTCTGAGCTTTATTGTGTGCCATTAAAATTTTTCCTTAGTCTCCCATCTCTTCCTGTATCCCCTTATTTTGCAATTATTCTAACATAAAAGTTGTATGCACTAACAGAGCTAAAACCCTGGCCTCTATTGTTCCTCCATCTCAATCAATAAAACATATGCTCAGCTTTTAAGACTTGTGTGAATAATTAATCTCCTCTCTGTTTCCTTTTATCTACTGGTTTTCTTTAAAAAGATCAAGAAAATCCTCCCTTGCTATGACTTTGAATCGTATCCTTTTATCCGTCTCATGAGGCATGAAGGTCTGGGAAAGTAAAGGGAACGGTCAGGTTGAGATCACTTTAGCATCTCAGAGTGTAAATAAAGAAATAAATTTGATGAGCTTGCTTAATGTGCAGTAATCTCTGCTGTTTCCTGAGTCCAGTTATGTTTACGGATTATCTTTTTGCTGTGAAATTAAATTAACCCGAACATATTAAGATTTTTTTTTTTTAAGTACAGTACACTGTTGAGTTTGATCTTAGTGCTTGTTTTGTAGAGAAGATGTTTCAGTTTCATTATTTGTTTTATCACTGACCCTTGTATTTTTTTCAGTGAAATTAACTTTTAAATGAATCAACATGCATTTAATTTAAGGTTTCTTAAAATGTGTTTGACAGCAGGCACTGAACCTTAAACAAATGAGGTTCAGTGCCTGTTGTTTGGTGCTGAATGCCAGATGTAATTGGATGAACAGAGGAACATTTAGTGTGTTACTTTCATTATCTGTCACAGTAATTGCTCGTCTTCCACATCTGTATAGAGAAGTAAAATTGCTGAAAATATATCGGTTTTAGAGCAGCCACAAGCACTGCTGTGCTTGTAGTTCTCAAACCCCCATTGTGACTTCCACAGGTGGGCTCGCTCTGCTTTTTTCACAGTGACAGGTACTAAACACTCTCCTAACACAAGTGCACATGGCAGTACAACTTGGGACAGCAGCAGTGTCAATGGAATCCTCTTTGGAATTAGTGGCAGACTAGAAGAGGAAGCTGGGAGGGACTTGTCATTGTGCTTTACGAAGTTTGGATCCAGGTCATTACTCCTCTACTGCTTGTAGATGGTTTCAACCCTAAAGGTCTGCTAATGTCATTTTAATTTCATTAATGCAGCTTTTTAAAAATGCATTCACATGACTTCACTGAGGATTAGATGTCAAGGTTTCCTGTCTGGTTTTCAGAAGGAAGCAGAGAGACAATGTTTAAAAATTTGGCAAGCTTAACCATGGCAGATGTCACAGTCTAAAATGAATGTTTAAACACTTATTCACCTGTTGGTGTATAATTTCAGGGATTTCACAAATAGACAGACAAAATGTATGTCTTGTGATCACAATTTGCAGGAATTCAGAAGTTACAGAAAGAAAAACAGTAAATGTGATATGAGGATGTGCAATAGACATACATAGAATACTTAATACTGATGGTTTTGACTGCGGGTCTGAATCTATCTCAGGATGTGTGGAGTTTGGACAGTTTTCTTCATGTTCCTGTGGATTTCCGCTAGGTGCTCTAGTTTCCTCCCACAGTCCAGAGATGTGTTTCTGGTGAAATGGTGACTAAAATTTGGCAATGTCAATGTGTGTGACCACCCTGCCTTGTGCTCTGTGCTTATCGGACAACCTTGGTTATTGACAGCAGCTAGATGGATGAAAGTGTTTTTTATTGCAACTTTACTTTTTTTAAACACAGCCTAACCTGTAAGTAAAAGGAGGGATGTACCTTTTAATTTATTAACTGAATTTGGATTTACAAACAAACTGAGTTACAGGCAGTCTTCCAGTCCCATTTGGGCACACAAGTTGAGTCACTTGTTTACATCACAGTAATGGGCTGGATTTGTATTCTGGTTTGAGCTATTTTTTGCCTCTCAGACTCTTGAAACCAAAAATTGAAAGAAAAATAATTAAGAGAAAAGGTTGATTATATTTTTACAGCTGTTGGGTATTCCAAGTGCAGTGAACTATTGATACTAAGAATAGCCATTAATGCTGCTTTTTCTTTGTGCCAAATGTGATCAGGTGCTTGGTTTCAGTTAATCCAGTTGGAGCTTTAGCTGCCACTTCCCTGGTACAACTGTATGTTACAAAGTTCATGGAGCAACAGAAGCAGATGAAAGCATGCACTTTTATCCATTTATCTCTGCTCCCAAGTAAGGTTTTTTGTCAAGCTCCTGCCATCTTTAATGAAGTATGTTAAGTTATATTTACTATAATGTATGTTATCAATCACCAATAGCCACTCTGTACGATAACTAAAGTTCTCTTAACTTAGTAGAGTGCTTAACAAGTTTGTTTATTCTACTTTCAGAATTTAAACTTTTAAATTAATTTTGTAACTGAAAAAAGAAAATAAATTGACTACCTGGGAAACCTTTTTAAATCTGTATGCCCTTTATTCATTTTCTTAACACAAAGTAATACTTTAGCTGGCTGATTCCCAGCCCTCTCTAATTCCATACAAGAACACTTTGTTGGCAGGGCCAGTCACAGAGGCTAGTTAGTGTCTTGCCTTTGCTAAACTTTTAATGACCTCAGGAAATGGCCTGAGGATAAACCACATTAGTGCAGTTGAGACCCTGGTCAATATTCTCCCTCTTTTGCTCCTCAAATAGTGATCCACATCATGGTCATGCTGCTCTAGGGAAGCCAGTTTATCTCATTGTATCAGTTCTTCATTCTGACAAAACAGTATACCTTCCAGCCACAGCATCCAGTTCATCAAGTGGTTCCCGAGCTACTGGCTGCTGCCCTCTTTCTCCGTATGGGATCATGTTTGCTAACACTGAAGTTTGCATACTGCACATTTTCTTCCAGATACTCATGTTTAAACTGTCAAAAACAGCAAACAATTAGTCAATATAAACAATAAGAAAATGAGACCAGGGACAGCAGTGCTGGGATGCAAAATTGAAATGCGGTGGCTCCATTTCAGGTATTTTCACTTTTGATTAATTCGTCTGTGTGTGCGCGCGTGTGTGTGTGTGTGTGTGTGTGTGTGTGTGTGTGTGTGTGTGTGTAATGAATGTGTAATGAATATACATTTCTTAAAACCATTATATAACAATAAATAAATGTTTATTTTAAATCTATTATCTATTTTATACCTATGCTACAAAAGTATTTTTTACACATTTTTGTTAACTTGTAAGAACACAGTCATTTTAAAAATAGCAGAAGTGCATGATTTAATTTAAGTGCATGTTCTGCAGCTTACTTATGTTCATGGTTATATATCAGACTAATTCAGGTGTGTGGGAATTTTTCTATCTGATAGACTGTAGATGTCTAGACTGTCTATTTTCAGCTGTCAAAAAAAGTTTACTGTGTGCCATTTCAGTGCAGTGTTTCATCTTTTGCTTCCCCCCACTGTACCATAACAAGATTAAGCCTTTATGTAGATATTATTTTTCACATCAGTCCAATAATAGGACTCAGTGAGGGGAATATTTCATATTCATGTAGGCCAGGTTAAAATGCAGAAAATGCATATTACTTATATTAGTAATATTATTATATTATATTACTTACAGGTAAGAAGATAAAGAGCCACACTTGTAAAAACTGGTAGCCATAACACCCAGAAAGCTAATTTCTCGTTTTGCCAGATATTTGCGTATTCAGGATTTACATTGGAAATGACAAAAAGGTGGTTTTTACACAAGTGACATTTATTTCTAGAGGAAAAAAGTGTAGAGAAGATAGATATAGGTTTTTGGTTGTGGGTTTTTCAGTTTGTCTCAGCTGTGAACACAAATTAATCTTAATCCATCCACATCAGTGGTCTTGGAAGTAGGATTTAGGGATATATTTTGTCAGACCCAACTGGGTTGCTGCAAAGGACTTCCCTGTGTTTCGTTTTTCTTTCTTAAAAAAAAAAAAAAAACTGGTTGTTATGGTGATTTGGCAGAGAGTTTGTGAGTCGGTCACTATGGGAACAAGGGAACAAAAGCATCGGTTGAGTATGAGACAAAGATATGTTTTTCTCCCACCCAGGAGCACAGAAACTGCCCACTCATTCTGTCTCCATGCACAGGGTCCATCACTGTTTGTGCCTGCAAGTATTAAGATGCTGCTATGTGCTAAAGATCATTATTTTTAAAGAAAAAATGAGAACATTTACTGGGATTACACTAAAACTATATTTTTTCCAACTTTCCATACATAATTCAGTTTGCAAAAAAACTTCCAAGCATGTGTTGGGAGATGTTGCAGAAGTCAGAACTGTTTTTTAGTTTCAAGCCATGCTCTCCACTTGTAACCATTCATCAAACTAGCTGGACAAACTTTCAGTCAAGGGACTCAATAACTCTCCCCATGGACTGTGTCCATCAATACTGCTTCCTGTTGCCATGCTCATTAGAACGTTTTAAACAAATCAATCTTGGTTTATGTGAAACAGGTACAAGCATTTATGTTCCATCCTGTTTGGCTGGACAGGCCAAGTGAAAATGTCAAAAGGCTAGTCACAGGCACATGCAGACCTCAAATGCCAATGCTAGTGTGACCAGACCAGCTATGGTTTAATTTACAACTCATGCATCTGCCAGACCAATGGGTGTGAATTTAAAATTTCATGAACAGGTTATTTAGTTAACTAGGGGGGAAACCTTTACAAAAGCCAGTTTATCCCATGCAGATGATTGTGAATGCATTCAGTTATTATTGTTATGGTATGTAACCATCTGCCTGTCAGAGATGGGGAACTGAAACTGTAATGGGAACATACTTCTGCAGGGCCTTTATTTGCAAATGAATACAGTAACTTACATTTAGAACTGGATTCTGAAGTTTTGATATTTTACGTTTCCTGTATGCTGCGCTTTTGTTTTTTTTTTTTGTGAATATAATTTACATAGCCCATTTCTGATAGCATTAATACATAATATAAAATTTAACAGTGGCCAAATAAAGAAAATGAGTAGTGTTTCTATTGGAAGTCAAAGATTAGGAGCCTCATTTATCTTAGAACAAAATGGGAGGCGTTTCCCAGCATTTGAGCCTAATGCAGCATAGCCTCCTCAACCATATGACAGACACCAAAAGTTAATTGTCATCTTGCCTATAAAGGGATGCAGTCACTCGTGCAGGCATCTCACCGCACACTACTTTATAAAGGTCAGTGGTCACACCAAGCTGGAATAGTTAATTTATATAAGGGCATTGTTATGCTTTAAGTCTCTTTCAAAATATGATGTGCAACTTGTCACAAAAGATGATCAATTTAGAGCTATTCTTTTGTGCATTAGCTATTCTGGTTATTGTTCACTGTTAATGTTCAGGCAGGTTTTCTTTGAAGAGACCTCCTTTACGTTGCATTTAGTCCATTGGAACTTTCAGAATTTGAGTTTTAGCCACTGTGGCTGAAGCAAAGTGAACTGTTTATTAAAGTACAATTTACCCTTGCTTAGCTATAGCTCATGAATATAACAAGAAAAATAATCAGGACCATAACCACATAACTAACACTGTATGTACAGTATACTGTTTACTGTATGTGTGTTTGTATTTCTTTTAATACAGGGAGAGTCAAAAGTCTGGCATCACCCAAATGTTTTAAGATTCCTTATGTCAGATTGAACAATATCAGTTTGCATTAGACTATGGTCTAACTTCTGGACCATTTGCAGGCATGCATCATTGATGCTTGTGCTAGCATCCAACTAGAAGTTCTTCAGCACATTCAAGCTGATTAGAAACAATGTCTGTAGCCATGTTTTTCTCAAGATGGACAGCACATTGAATGCGTTCTGTGAAATGGTTTCAGTTTACTCCTGTCTTGCTTTCAGCATGGTTGATGTCTGGACTGTGACTTGTCAAACTTCATAGCCAATAAAGATATCAAAACATGGTCTTCAATATTGAATTTCTTTTGAAATTTTAAACATGTTGCAGTGGTTGCAGGCCCCCTTTCCATATGGATTTATTTAGTTGCATTTAAGATGGCTGCTTTCAAGACAGCAGAGGGATGTTCACACGTACCTCGCAGATATACCCTGTTTTACTAATCTGAAAGGGCATTGTTAGAGCAATCCAACATTAAGCATCTTAAAAATGCTTGGGCGGTGCCAGACTTCCGACTTTTGACTTTGGACAGGGTACAGTGATTGTTAGCTGTACAATACTTAGTCCCTTTGATAATGTTTTATTTGCCACGTGAGTTTAGATGCTTGTTACATTCAAATTGACGTATACTTCGTGGAAACATTAACAGATTATACCCTTCAGCTTTTAAAAGTAGCAGTACATTATAAAGACAAGTGCAGCAAAAGCTACCCATTCAAAGGAGTTACGGTTCAATTTCAGTTGCTTGGTTCTCGCTTCACTTTATCTTATACTGACAACAACACTCCAATGATGCTTTTTCCTGTAATTATTTTTGACACACACCTGTTTGATGTGGCTTGAGTTGTTCAAGGAAATATAGAAATGGAAATATGTCGGCTAAAATAAAAATAAATTGCAGCCCGATAGATGTATATTTCAGTTACACTAATAATATTGCTTCGTTCAACTAGAATAATTGTCTTTATTAAGTGTCTCTGAAATCACACTTGCTTGCTGTCCCTACATTCTGTACAATATCAGGGAAGATTTAGGAACTCTTTACTGAATAGAATAAACTTACTGATTAATGTTAATACCTGCAGTACTGAGTAATATTGTTCTTGTGCTAATGGTATATCCAAACCATGATCATCAAATTTCAAGAGAAAGGAACAGTCAACTGTTGAGACTTAGTGTATTGACACTTGTTACTTTGTGGAGTACAGAGACCTAATCTACTGTAAATGTTTGAATGATGTAAAATATGTCCTGGTACAAAGTGACAGCCACCTTCACTCACAGGCTGAGCTCCACCTCTGTTATCAACCTCCTGTCAACGGTTTTAGGTGTATTAGTGAACAAGAGATGCTTAGTATGGGGCAGAAGCACTCAAATTCCTCATTATATTATTGTCCTTAAAAGTAGAACAATGGTGACACTAAACATGTTTTATTCTGTTGACTGAACTCACTGTGATTTAAAACAGAATGAAAGTATGTTATAACAGAAGCATTTTTCCCTATGCATTTAAATGAAGGGAATATTTCATATGCACGTTCTTATCATGGCATTTATACTGCAGAATGGAGAAAAAACTAACATTTTTGCATCCTGACTTTACCATGTCTGATGCATGTCACATTTAAAAATAATAAGAAATATCTAGAGATTAATAGTGGCAAATTTGATGGAATTTGATTGTCCCAGCACTGGCGTCTTACATTTTCTCTCCATGTGTGCATGGGTTTGGTGTTCTGATTTCCTCAAACAGGCCAAAAATGTGTTACAGGTCACCTGGTGTCTCTCAGTGGCCCTTAACCTGTGTATGTGATCACCTGGTGTTCCATTCAGGGTGCACCTTGCCTAGCACCCTGTGCTGCCAGTACTTAGAACACTGTGACTGCGCATTACAGAAGTGCTTATTGAAATTGGATGGGTCTGTCTATTTATTTATTTATTTATTGCTTTGCTATTGTCTAACCCTTGTTATATATCTTAAAAATTTTGTACTTTTAGCATGTAACTAGCTCGTTCCACTTATTCAGCTCTGTTTCTGAGATTTCTGCATGTTTCTCTTAGCCGTGTTATTTATTGTGCCAATAAGAAAAACAAAAGATGTATGTATGTGGGTGGGGAGTTAATTAGTGAGGGCATACTTGTTATTTCTGCCTTCAATCTTAACATCATTTTTCAAAAACGCTTTGAAATACTTATCAAGAAAAGGAAAACAAATACATTTTGGAATAACCCGTATAGTACTGAAGTATTAAATGTATCGTAATTTTTGAGTGAAACCCTGTTAGATATTTTTAGATGGTCACGCCTTTCAACACTGATTTATTTTAAGCCCTCAAATTTCAAATTATATTCAGCAGACTTTTAAAACAGCAGTTATCATAATAAAGCATTTAAGCATATAAGGACAAACTTACAACTTAACTGTGTCCTACCCAAATGCACGGAACAAAGAAAACCACACCCTGTGATGACAGTCGCTTTATGATCTGCGTAGGGCGGACAGATCGATTCCACTATATCACAGAGCTCCCCTTCTCTTTCACCTCTGTTGGCAGCAAGAAACTGTCCAAAATGACATTATTCTACTAAAGACACTCAGGCAGGTCAGCAAACACTGCTCTGGGTAAACAAGCATCTGCCAGCCTTAAAGCCGATTAATCTAGCTTGGCTATCCCCGGTTTAAACATGAGCTGTAAATTAAACCATAGCTGGCGAGAGCAAAAATGAAATAGGTCTGGTCACACCATTCCTAAAATGAAAAAGAAATCACAAATACAGGAATTTGAAAAAAGACAAATAGACACGAGAAAGTTTGTGAACAGAAGAGTCATTGGCTGTTGAATAATGTCAGCAGATGGACCTTTTCCCATTATATTAATCTCATTGTAATGTTTTTAAATTTCAAATCCCTACTTAAGCACACAGGAAGTGCAAATATGTGATGCCAGCAGCACAGTTAGCTTCTCCTCACCATTTCCATGCAAAGCTCTCTTTACCCCATTTCCATGCAAAGCAGCTGCTTTATTTGTCATGCTAACTCAGGAACAGCTCATTCAGGCTCTGTTGAAACACAATTGCCAGAGCAGTTGGCAGAACGGGGTCAAAGGAAAGAATACCACCTTGTATGCAGATTTGCCCTGAAAATCGACCAGTGACTTCATTTGATTCCGTTGTTCTTTAGTCACGTTAGTAAGAACATGCAGAAGGGCTATTATTGTGGGGATGGTGTGTTTTCTTTTGGGGATCTTTGACTAAGGGAGTATGATTCTTCTTGATGTCATCCATCTTTTCACAGAACTATGTTTGTTGTATTTTGCAGAGAAGCTGTTCAGTGACTTTTTCGTTTTACAGAAGCTTGTGGCAGTGTGGAAAAACATATTTGGTTGCTTTTCTTTTACCATAAGGCAGATTAAATGGCACCACAGCTTCTCGCTTATGGAGAGGCAGGGGGTGGGGGATGGATTCTCATATTTGCCATAAGGTCAGCTGAAGATCAATGGGAGAAAGCTCCCAGGGGGAAGCAAGAGAGCACCATTTACCCCCAGCAGTAGACGTGTGTGGAATAGGAAAGGGAGCTGCTTAATTTGGCTCTGAGCTACAGTAGCAAGCTGTATCAGGGCTCCGCTTTCATTTTGAAAAACAAAATGTTGTAATCCCATCTGTAACCCCTCTTTGATTCAGTACGAACTGAGGAAGGAGACCCCTCCAGTAAAAGCCATAAATCAAGCCCCCAATCCTAAAAGGACACCCAGGGGCTGGTATGATCTATACAGGCAATTGGATACGCGCATTACATGGTGTATATCAGGGAAGTAGAAGGGAAAATGCTTTAGCTACTAATGCATCCTTGTAATGGATCCACTTGCAGAAGCAATGAAAGTATTATGTTTCCCCCAGAAGAGATTAGAGCATCTTTCGCCTAAGAAGGCCCATGCCAGCCCCTGCACTGCCAAGTTCCTCAAACACTCCCAGTATGACTTTGCAGAAAGGCTTTACTGACCTGGCACGTGTTAAAATCATCCTTCAGCTGTGCTGAATTAGGCAAACAAAGAATTAATAGCTGTCAGAAAATGCCCTTTATGGTCCATAATATGGCTTCATTTTGCTGTTTCATTGCCATCCTTGGGCTAGAAAAATTGGAGCTAAAGGCTACCAGATTTGTATGGAGAGAAAAGAAAAGAAATGAGAGGTAAGAAAAAATTTTGCTTCACAGTTTTGTAAAATAATAAAATACCCTGAGAAACATCTCATGATTGATATGGGGTTCAATAAAAATACGACTAAGTATATACAAACCATTATAATTATTCTTCAGAAAAAATGCTGTGCAGATCAACAGGCCCATGCAAACTAAGGCTAAGAAAGGCTAATATTTCCCCTTTAAATTTGAAAGAGACAGCCATGGTGATTAGTGAAATTGGAGAAGTTCCCCACCCTGCCTGTACCCCTTATTCGTAGTTATTTCTCAGGGGCCATGAAAGATGAAAGAGGAGAAGGAAGCTAGTTCATCAGTGTTTTTTTTCCCCTCACCTAATCCCCTCCTCTTTTTGCTGGTGGACCCTCCAGTTATAAAACCCCACAACACACACACACACACACACACACACACACACACAGGCAGCCAGCATCAACACGCCCTGTGGAAAAAAGATAAATCATTCAACATTCTCCCTTTTTGAGGTGCTGATGTCCTCCGAGGTCTGTGTCTCGCTGGCAACTCGGAGTATGGATGTTGATTACAGGAGCAGGTTGCGGCGAGGCGGGGCGGTATCAGGGTAAACTAGAGCAACACACATGGCACAAGTCGGCTTAAGAGGGAAAGGACTACAGGACAGCTCTGGGTGCTGATGCTTTTGATGTGCCTTTTCAGTAAAAGTTATTACAGAACAAGCTGTTAACAGTGCAGTGTGTGCACTAAGATTCTGTGCTTTATGGGGACGATTCAGTTTCCAAGGTGTCTTCAAGAATCACCTGAACTGGTCTTGTGTACAGTGGTTATTTATTTATTTTGCTGAAAAACTGACAGCTGTGGATTTCTAAAGTTAACAAAGGACTGTACTGGTCATTCATTTGATTTTAATGGTATACTCATTTTCACAAGCAAGTGTAAAAGAGTCATTTAAATGCAAAGGAGTGTGGACTATGGGGCGTTTTGGCACAGACTCCAGTGAATGGAAAAACAAGATTTGGCGGTGCAATGTTTTACACTTCATTTTAATATGTATGTTTATTTGTTCTGTATCTAGAAATACTCTCTTTTTACAGTGGTTGTAAATGTTTGAAAATGTCAGAAGCATTTATTTGCCCGAAGTGTGTGTGATTTAAAAGTAAAATTAATTATATGAATATATTGTAGCTTTATATTGTTCTCTTTTTGTGTTTTGTAAAGTACCCTTTTCTGTTTTTAAGCTAAAGCATAATTTACTATGTTAGCCTTCAAAACTACTACTTTTGTTTAGCACTGTATATAAGAATTTGCATGTCACGTAAACCTGATGCATAGAAAATGACTGCACTTTAAAGTTTTTTAGGCTAACAGTGTGTAGCAGTAAGTAGATGCAGTGTGTCATTTGGCTTTGGTATATAAGTTTGACCTTGAAGAGTTAGATGTTATTCTCTCTCTTTCAATGTACAGTTATGAGTAACAATTGTTTTTGTAAATATAGGATAATTTCAAAGGCCTGCTGTGCTTTGTAAAATTGAAACATCTTCATTCTGCTTATTTCTTTTTACAGTCACAGGTAAAGTGCTGCCCACCAACTCAGACGCCCTTCTTGCTGTTTCTGCTGCTAGTACCGTCTCCATCCCACCCAGTGTTTACCTCCCTGCCAATTTCAAGCTCTCCAATGCCCAGCTAGCTTTCTTCTTACGGGAGATTAGGTCACCTGCACAGGGCAACCAATATGGAAACCCTTTGCAGCGCTCTGAGAGCTTTGTAGTCTTTCAAACAAAGGAGTTGCCTGCAGTCAACATCACCTTTGGACCTTTTTCAAAAGATCAGATTCTTTCTAAAGACCTGCTCCAGCCATCCAGCCCCTTGGAAATCCCAAGTAGGCTTACAGTGAACTGGAAGGTGCGGGCCTTCATAGTACAGTCCAAGGTCTTCTCCAGCAACCCCATCGTGCAGGTGCTCTTCTACATTGCTGGGCGTGACTGGGATGACTTCAAGGTCCTGGACAAGCTCCCATGTGTCAGGCTCCATGCGTTCAGGGACGTGCGTGAGATTAAGACATCCTGCCGTTTGCGTGAGAATCTGGCCCATTGCCTGGCTCAACTGGATATCCCCGGGAACTGGTTCAATGCCAATGTGGCTCCTCTGGGCAGACGAAAGGCTGTGGAGGGGCTGGAGCTGAGCAGCGAGACCCTCCAGGCGGAGCTCTACTATACTGTCCATGACCCAGATGCCAACGGCGAGTGTGGTGAGAGTTCCCCCCGCAGGGGTGGATCCAGGGGGGAGATTCCCACACAGCATCCACTGCTCCGCATTGGGAGCATCAACCTGTACCAGCCCAACCAGGAGCAGATGGTGGTAGATAAGCAGCTGGACAAGAACATGTTCCTACGGCTGCCAGAGAAGCCACTGAAGCCAGGCGAAACTCTTAGTATCTACCTTTTCCTGGTGCCCAACTCCACCGTTGAGCAGTTCACACTCAAGTAGGTCTTCTTTACGATCATTCAAATATTCTTATTAAAGATATTGGAATATTTAGTCTAGACAGTTCTTGAACTAACTGGAATGCACTCATTGTACAACCATTCATTTTAGTAAAAAATTTGCTGTGTCTAACATCTAGCTATTAGAAATGTGTATGGTGTTGTATTTACACATACTGTCACTATTTCAGTGGGAGATTCTCAGTCAACTCTTAGTTAAACATTTTGCTGTTTAAAAGAAATTTATTTTGTGTTTCTGGAAAAGTTTCCATTGATACCATATATGTTCATTTTATGTTTAGGTCCACAGTAATAGGTCAGCACAGTAGTGCAGGGAGTAAAACTGGTGTGTCACATCTGCTGGTTGTGGGTTTAGGCATATGTTTTATTCCAGCTCAGTCTCTGTAGAGGACGTTTGTCTCTCCCATGTGCTCTGGTTTCCTCCCATTGGTGAAAGGCATGTGTTTTGAGCAAATTGGTGACTAAATTACCGTGTGTGTGTGTTTGTGAGAGAGAGAGAGAGAGACAGAGAGAGAGAGTGAGAAAGACAGAGAGATTTCCCTGGTGTTTCATCCAGAAAGTACATTGCCTCACTCCCTGTGCTTTCAGGACCCACACTCTGGACCACCGCAGCCCTGCCTTGGACAGGCAGTAATTGGTAATGGATGACTTGGATTGTATTGCAGCAGTTCAAGGTTGTTTAACTTTGGAGCAGTACATTTTTACCTGTTGTGTTTTTTTTTTGGAATTTGAGTTTATTTGCATTGTTAATCATCAACATAGGCAGTTTTCCAGCACAGTTTAGCAACCTTGGATAAAATCATTGGGGCCATAATGGGGGTCATGTGATATCAGGAGGCACAACGCACTAAACTCAGCTTTAAAAGGATATTCATCCTCTGAAAGAAAAGACGTAATGTGTATTAATTGACATCTGTTCAAATTAAATTCTTCTGAGCTGACCTACTTCAGTTTGAGGCAAGTCTTGCTTTGCTTACGCCATGGGTTTAAATTTATTTCACTTGTCCGCCATAATGAGAGGGTTAGAGTTCTGGTAGGAAAAAAAATCAGTTTAAGGATAGTCTTAAGAAAAATTAGCATTTTTTCCTTTTCATGGTGTGAAAAATGTCAGGGGAGGAGTTATTAGCTGGTCTTTGAGGCACGATGTGGGAACGGTTTGTAAATACAGGAAGTGTAATAATGATGGAAAGTGAGTGGACTTGAGTTTAGCAATTCAGCATGAATAAATTTAGCTACTCATTAAGTAGAGGAGGACATGATACTGCTATGTTTTTTAAATAAATCTCGCTGGTCTCATCATGCATATCTAAAAAATGTCACAATTTCATCTTTCCCTAAAGGGCTTGTAAGGTGGTAAGTTTTTTTTTCCATCTTCTGTTTACTTATAATCCCAGGTTCACAGGATTTTCTGAGAAGTAACTGGAAAAATTTGAATAAAATGTAACAACTTTGCTATTGATGAATCAACAGACAGCAACATTGTATTGTTTTAATTGGTAGGCTTAGCTTTTTATAAACGTCCATCAGATAATTTTTAAGCTTTCAATATTGTGTATGGTGTCTCATAATGTGTGGTAGCATTGCAGCTTTTTTGTGCTATTTTTGAAACTGGTTTACAAACTCAGAACACAATATGCCATCAGTTCAGTCACTGTATATATATTTCTGCTTGTTGCATGCCATGTACAGTATTATACCCATTCATGTCTGAAAATGCATCATGTCTAATGTGCCAGAAATACTCAGTAGCTGCATTTGTAATGTAAATTTGTGAACATTTTTGGTAACTTGTTTAGCTTTCGCTTTAGATAATGTCAAAGTATTTTTCTGTTTTTTTTTCTAAAAATCCCTCCATGTTTTGCAGCCATCAGATGATCCAGAAGTACATAATCCAGTGCTAGTAGGCTGACCTTTACTGCTGATTCATGCGTAAATCCCTGAATCTCCTGAAGGCATCACTGACTGCTGCCCCAGTTCTTGTGTGCTGAGCAGTACAGGCTTTGTGAGCTGGCTGCCACATCCAGGCCCTTATGATCTGCTCAGTTTGTAGCTCATAGCACTTCACTACCAGCTGAGTGTGCTTGGCTATCCACCCTACCTGTGTTTCAGTTTATTCACATATTTATTTAAAAACTGTCATGTTTTGAGCTAGGCAGTCTCTGTGTGTGTGACCAGGAAGATTTAGTTCCAGCCACATGGAAACACATTACTGTTCTATGGGGCTGAGGCTACTGTGTGAAGTTTTGTCCCACCTGCTTTTATTAACATCTGCCCTGTTCTTTATGTCCAATCTACCAGTTTATTTGAGAGCAAGCCTGTATGTCTGTAATTCCCTATGTTGAAACAAGCCTTCTCATCTTGCTGGAAAATGGAACACAATCATACTCCCTTTTCTGGGCTGGCTGAAATTCTTTAGCCATTAAGTTAGTTGATCTATGTAGTGTGGTGTCAGAAGATTAGACTTTGAAGTTGAAGGTGTTGGCAGCAGCTGTTAGTGATGGCAGTTAGAATATCTGTGGTGAAAACTACTGGCATATCACATATGCTGCCAAAATGAACTTCCTTTTTGATTCAAGGTCACTTGGCTTGAATCCTGTCTGAGGTGGTAACTTGCTGCATCCTTACAAATGATAGAATTACTGAAGCACCACTAGTCTAAGGGGGTTGGTTAAAATTGCATGTTCAACTTCCTTGGTTCCTGGTGCTGGCTAGGTGAGAGTCAGTTTGCATTTAAAGACTGATTTTATCCTTTTCTCCCAGATTAGGTATGCGGATTAAAATAATAAAGCACCATTATTGCTTCCATGTATATTGGAACAGGACCATAATATGGATACAGCTTGTCACGTGTGGAGTTCAGAGCTTCCGGGTGGCTGTCCTATTTGTATAGCCTCTCTTAGTGAGTTTAGCAATTTACATTTACGGTTTAAGAGATGGTTCTGTATTTATGTTTGTAATTACATGTATTTGTTTGGCAGGCACCTTAGTCCTGGTAGCATGCCTTTCTTGTCCAAACAATGCCAGTGAAATCAGAGGGTTTAAAGAAGCTGCCAAAAACGTGTAGTTTATGTATGCTAATTCACTGGTACTTATAACTAATCTACAGTGCAGCTGCATCATGTGTGCATTTGTCTGAAGTGGTCTCAACCTTACTCAGGTCACTGCCACTCCAGGTAAGAAAAAATTCCCAAAATGGATTTCTGCATATGAGTGATTTCTGAATGAACAGCATGCTTACTGAGCTCACTAGTGAACATACAGTATATCACCCATCTCTGGATGACACATGACAATAGATATTGTCACGCAGCTTGCTGTTTCTCATTTCCCATGTGTTCTCACATATATTCTATATAATAATAACCACTTACAATGCATTTTCTGCTTTGTGTTTCCCCATAAGGTTAATATGGTGAAAGAGTTATGCACAATAAACCTATAAAACAACCTATTCTGAAGTCATAGGCAAGACCCTTTCCTCGACTGGAATCAATGGCTACAAACGTTCAGTGTTAAAAAAAAAATCAACAAAAAATGTTTAAGTTTGACAAGTTAAGAGTCAAGACAATGAAGCTTTTGCAGATGTTTTATTCATGCTTGATTTCCTTACCCATTAAAGGTAGAAATCTTACTATGTTGTTTCTCTCAATAACTTTAAGCACTGAAAAAAGTGAGCATATACTGAAATTTTCCATAAGAGTGAAGCATTGCTTAGATCCCCATTTGTTTATAATGGGAAATATATACATCACCCAAGTACCTCAAGGAAGATTATTTAGGTATTCCCGATGAATGCAGAGATATTTGTTAGTGGCTTTAGAAGCACTGTTGCTGATTTAGCCCAATTTCTTTTACATTATTATTATTATTATTATTGACCTTAAGCTATTAAAAATCTTGAGAACTTTTGGGAGATAGTGATGGGACTTCATCCGAATGTAAAGAAATATAATACGAAGTAGACTGAACCTTAACTGGTTTAAAATGATAACAAAGCCAATTTGTCATCACTGAAGTTTCCTTAGACAATCTAAAAAGAAGAAGGGACAAATGACTACATTGTCTTGAACCCCTGGTTGGCCTGAAGGGCCCAGATAACATATTTCCAGAAACAGCAGCAACAGATAGATCATTTAATGTTTGAACCACACTGAAAATGTAATGCCTATTTCCTTAAATTCTAGAACTACTCAAATGTAGGCCAACTTAAGCTGATCAGATGTTTTTTGTTTTTTTTGTTTTTTTTCCCCCCAGCATCTAGTGACAGGACTGCCCAAGGTGATTTAGTTATACAAGTGCTATGAATTAAATCTGTACAGGTTGTCCAATGACGGGACGTTTTACAAATCTAAATGTTTAGTATCATCTAGTTTGGAGAGAGGTGCTTCAAAAAAACAATAATGCTGTAGCAATTATTTTCTTTTTCTTCCCATTTTTAAAATCTGAATGTTTTTATATTACAAAAAACACATTTCTAAAATTCTGCTGATTTGTCTACAGATTGAGGCTTTTTAATAAATAAAAATGAATGAATGAACGAATGGATGGATGAATGAATAAACAAACGAACAAATGAATGAATGAATGAATGGTGTTTCTCCCTACAGTAGGATTATATGTGTTAGACTTTCACCTTAAATTTAACATGGAGAACCTATGGTTTACTGGGAGGTGTTACCCAATGCTCTTCTGGTTACAGATTTTGCTTTCTGGTAACATTCAGATCAGTCTTGGTGTTGCATCAGTGGTTCTCAGTCCTGGTTCAGATGGACCAGTCTGTATGCTGGTTAGGGTTCAAACAAAAATGTTAATTGTTTTAAATACGGTGATCAGTGAATAAATTGAAATCGTGTTCTAATTAATGTGGTACCTGAGTACCAGTTCAGATATTTTCCATACTGTTAAATGGATTTGACCTTGAGGAAAACCTATTCGGGTGACAGTGTTAGAAAACTGTTTAAGGTTCGTTGAATTTAACGGATTGATTAATGCAAATTATGTAATTGCTCAAAGCTTACGAACAGTGGCACATTTTCACTGTAATCACTGATTCATTGGAATAACAGATGCTGTATGTTTTGCATTATTTATGAAGCAAAAAGAAAAATAAACTTTTTTCTTTTTTCCTCCCCATTTTTTTCCATACTTTGTGAGTAACACCAAAGACTCTTCAGCAAAAGCAATTTGTATAATTTGAATCATTCATTCTTTAAATGCTCAATCAAGGTTAATTCATTAGAATTAGAATCAATTTTAAAAAAGCATATGCGGTGGTCCTCCAGAACCAGGACTAAGAACCTCTGCAGCAACCAAAGCTTTTGCTGTGGTTGTATATCCTTTTTCTCTTTAGGTTGCCTTAGTGTAGACATACCTGTATAAAATGCAGCCATCTCCTTTAACTGTAACTTGTTCAGTAGTGGGGACATGCAGTTATTTTTCCAATAAAACTGTTTAATAGCATCCCGCTATAGAATTATCTACATAGTCTTTATGAACTGAGTTCCTTCTCAGACTGTGAATAGAGCAGGTTACCCTGTATTAAAGATACATTAAATCGTATTCCTACCTGGTCTGTTGTTACAAAAAATTGGAATTTTCAGCTTACAAAAATAGAAAGTTTTAGGTCGTATGGTAGATGTTTAAGTATTTGACCAGAAAGTGTAGTGCATAATTGTATAAAATCAATACAATGAAAATTTTAACTACTTGTGTGACAGAAGTTTTCTTGAGTAAGGGTTAGTTAATTGCCAGCTGCCTACTGTATGAAAATGTAAGAGTAACTTCTGCAGTGCTCTGATAGCTTGAGGGTACAGCTCATAGTGTTTACCCAGGGAGCTATTGGGTATTGTATTTATATAATATCTTACTATGATCATCTGCTACTTTGCATAGTTCCTTGGGAGATATCTCATCCAAAATCATTCCCTAGTCAAATCAATTAAGGAAAAAACATTCAAAGGACTTAATGATGTTTATCTTTAAGGAACTATTAAAACTTCAAGGACTCCATTATCAGTTACTAAAATCTGGAGTGCTGACAGCACTTATTTCAGATTCCATTTAAAGGACCATTTAAAAACATCATCCATCTATGGATCATAAATTTTGGGCAAAAGGTAACTGAATTCCTGTTTAAAAATGTTCATAATGTTTAGTGTTTCAGCCAATTCGTCGTGCATGTACATGTAATTGGCTGATTGTTTAAATTCAGGCACTAAAATTCAAACTACTTGACTTTGCTTCTTTGGCAGATTTACACAACTTTGAGATGTGTTACAGATCACCTTGCTGATGAATGAAGGAATGCCCTTCTAGTGATAAAACAAATTACTTTTTTGATTTTCTTATGAAAATCTGTTTTGCTCTTTGTTTTACTACATTTCTTGACAATAGAACCAAACAGACATAAAATTATTTGTAGTTTACCAAAATATGAAAAATAAGCTAAAAAAATCACATCTTTTGCCTTCAGCTGAATACTTCATTTTCTTGCAAGTAGGTCTGCACTTACCCTAGTTTGCTCAGTATCATTTTTGTTCAGTTATTTGTTCACTGAAGCCCAAAACTGAAGTTCTTTCAGCACTTTTACATCTCATCACACAAAAGTCTGTTTGATAGTGTGATTAAATGCTTATGGAACATTTCTGAATTGAACCTTTTTTTATTATTTACAGTAATTATGTGTTCACTTTCCTTTTGTACACTGGCTAGTTTTAATTCCAACCCACGATGATTTCAAATCATTGGTATCCTCCCTCCTAGTGCTTGTTTCTTTCATCTTCGCTTTCCATATATTTCATTTACTGTCTGTATGGGTTTCATCACAGTTTTCCATTTCACAGTGAAGCCCTACTTTCTTACTTCAGCAGAACTATTTGTAATTTGTGTCTCAGTATGTATTGACATTGGCTAATCATGTCCTGTGTTTTATGCCAAAATGGACAAATTTCAATTTCTACTGCTGGCAAATTTATACAATCATTTGCTCTTTAATCTGTCCAAGTCAGTGTGTAAATGAAGGCAAATACCCTGTTGTAATCCAGAGGTCAAATATTTTCAGCGTGGAAAGAAATCACTTCTGGATGGAGCTAAATTATGGGTGCATGGCCTCATTGAGACTTGTCTAATAGTCTGGATTTCTTATACTGTTTGTTTGTATTTTAAGTAAGTGATGCTCAAGGATTTCTCCGTCTTCCTTTAAGCATATGTTGAAGACAATGCAGTTGATATCCTTACCCAGATTACTGTACTGATAATTTAGCCAGCTTCTTGTAAACCTGATCACTCATTATACCCTAACAAGACTATGCTTCTCCACCTGTGGCCTCTTGGTGGTCCCTGCACAAGAACTCCAAAACCAAAAGTTCGAAGGTTCTCAGTTTGACTCCAGAGTGGTGGAATGAGCTCCTTCTGTCACACAGAACTGCTGAATCCATGTCAGTATTCAAGAAGAGTCTCAAAACATCTTTTTTGGACCCACTTCTCTCCTGATCTCCTATCTGTTCCATAAACTTTCATTATATTATCTAACTAAAAGATTAATGGTATTGACTAATTGACTATACACTGAGAATCAAATGTAGGAGGAAAGCACTAGTTTTTCATTTGTTTGACAGCATGCCTCAGTTTTCTGTCACTTTAATTTGGCCTGCCACTTGTATTTATTCGTATTGCCTTATAGAAATTAAGATGTAGTTAACAAAAGAAGATAAAAACCCTTCATTTCAACATTTAACACATCCATAATATGCTGACCAGGCTGTAGTTTGAGACCCTTCAGTTTTCTGCTGAAAATGATGCAGCTTCAGTCAGTGACTATAAATTCTGCACCTCAGGAGTTAATGATACGTAATGCTCACTCCTTTCCTACTGTAGAGGAGCCTTTAGGGTGCTTTACTCCATTTTATATGCCTTCAAGTCCTTACATTTGCCAACACTTTATACTCATGCTGATCCAAGTTCTGCAGAAATTCAGCTTTCTTCTTTGTGCAAACTTTTGTATGCTACCAGTCGGTGCCCCTGGGAGGTACTTTTTGACCTATTATTGAACGTGTGAATATCTTTTTTTTGCTTTGATAAAAAAAAAAAGGAACCTCAGAAACATGTAAAATGAAGCTGAACTTCTTCTGACCTTCCACAAGCTTGCGTTGTCGTTTTGCGCTTAAATATCAAACTTCTCAATGACACGTACACAAGAGTAATGCTTCATGAGTATACTGGGGCAAACACTGTTTCACCACTAGCTGAGATTTCACTGGTTTTGTTTCAGTGGCAGTGGCTGGTTGTCTGAGTAATCACACGTTTTCCCTTCAGCTGTTCTCACTCCAGCTGAAGAGACATGACATTTGTGTTTCATATCTTATGCTAGATATTACCACTATTGGACTTTGTTGTGATCTTGTATTCCCTAGCCATTACCATCATCTGGTTTCATGAAGACACCTTGAGTGCTGCCACATGTTTCCTTCATTTACTGCTGAGAGTAGTTTCCTCATTGATTCAGTGCCAAATGGATCTCCCCCCATCTCCCCCTTCCACTTCGACCAGCAGTTTAAGGGCAGAGGGAGTTTGAAATGGCACCCTGCCTTTGGCTTGAGTTTTTCTCAGAACAGAACACCACCCCAGTCTTGAATTTTCATATGCTATCAGTATGATCTTTTTGGTTATTCTCTACATATCCCCCCACAAAGCATTTAAGTATAATGATGGCTCAAGGTTCGATCCAATGTCTCTATCTAGTATGATACAGTATGTGCCAGATGGGTGATGCAACTTCCATTTTAGCTTCCATTTCCAGTGAATAAAGTCAACCACTGGAACTTTCTGTTGTACTAGTGTTCAAAATACCCTTGTGGCAAAATGCAGACACGTGGCACATCTGGTTCATAGGACATGCACATGGCGAGTATTTTGCTGTATGTCTTTTTCTGCTTTCATTGCAGTGGCCATCCTGAAAACACAGGGTACTACACCTAGGTGGGATGTCAGTCCTACACAGGGCAAACACACATAAATACACAAAGGGCAATTAAGAGTCATCAATCCAGTTGAAGTACATGCCTTTGAAGTATGGCAGGAAATCAAAGCACCTGAATAAATGGAGAACATGAACCAAACTCCACACAGACTGAGCTCAATTGAAAGTCATAGTAGTGTATTAGTTTCAGTAAGAAATAAGCCCTCTGAACAGGCACGTGGTTCTTACCCATAGTATGTATAAGAATGTGTCATATTTTGTACATGGCATGGACTTCTGTCTTGCACAACTGGAACTGTGTGCTGTATTCCTGAACCTATCTGTGTTCGCTCCACTCTGAGCTTTCATACTTACAGTAGCCTTTTATTGACATACTAATCATTCACTGTGAATCATTTTGTTTCTGGTTGGACCATTTTTAGTGGGAAAACATTGAGTCTTTGCTTTTCTTCTGCAGATATTACACACTAGCTTCCAGTAACAGAATGAGATGATATATGTCTCAAAAGTAGCATGATGTAACTATTCCACTCATTCACCCCTAGTGCTAGCAAAGGTATTTGCCATGGTGTAGTTTTTTTTTTTTCAGTTTTTTCTCCACTCATGTTGTGAACCAGCACGCACACATAAGCTTTTACAAATTAAATCTTAATCATCTTTATGTAGCTCACAATTTCAGTGTTAGAGATCCAGAACTTTATCATGAGATTAAGAATAAGGAGGATCAGGATTTGGGCTTCCATATAGTGAAACAGTAAAAAAAAAAAATTGGGGGGGGGGGGTAATACAAAGGGTGGTCCATTGTTTGAATGACTTAATATAGGGTGAATTAAAAAGTGCTTCCAGCTTACAGTAGAATGTCTCCACAGAAGGATTATTAGAGATCCAATAAAGGAGGTCTTTAAATATGAATTAAGCCCAGCAGGTATCTATCACCTCTTCCCCTCTGTGGTCTCTGTCATTTTCTTTTTTGTTTTCTTTAGAGACATTGCCTTTCTCCTTGTTACTGAAATGCATAACCCCAAGGGGAGCATGTGTACCTGCCCTGTGATGTCCACTTCTTTTGTGATCTTAGTTACCGCTGCAGTTGTTATTTTCAGACCAGTTACAGAGGTGTCAAGAATGTGTTTTTATTACTTAATTAGTAGACATATACTATTCCATCCAATGTTCACCAAATACACCTTTCAGCACATAGATTTTCACAGTTTTCAGTGATGCATAAAGGGGGAATGAATATATTAAGTCTTTTACAGATTTTGTAACTAAGATCTCCTGCTGGTTTTTTGATCATTTTGTAGGCAGATTTTTTTGTTACAGATAGAGTAGAACATGGTTTATACAGAAATAAATCAGTAACAAAAGTAGACATTAATATATTGAAATTTTAATGAGCATATTACTGAATAATGCAGTATGGAACTGTAGAGAAAGTAAGGCTGCTTATTGGAGTCTGCCTGTATTTCATACCACAGCAAGTCTGTGAACAGTGTAGTTCAGTGTTATTACTGCTCGCTGAATTAATTTAATAAAATGGTGACAGTTACATCCCAGTGATCACTTGACACATGGACAAGATCTGTAAATCTTAAGCTTTATAAATTTTCTGTCTATTTTCCTTTCACGTGGAGTCCTTAGGGTCTATATGACCATGTGTTAGTAATTGCAAGCCTCTCAATTCCTCAGGAGTATGGATCCTGAGAAGATTGAGGCTTGGTGTCATCATCACATGATTTTAGAGTGACGTTCTCTGTGGGTTTAGAGATGAAGATAAAGCAGTATTTTTCGATTGACTGTCATTAGAATCACTTGCAAATTGTGCTGTTATCGCTGTCCCTTTGAACCACCACGTCAAAAGGTTTACGTGCCTGTCAAATAAGAGTTAAGGGCATGCTTGGAAAGCTTGGTGTGTGACAGCTTATCCTTTTTTTAATTCTGCCCCATTTGATCTCATGACTCACTATGTATCTGTTTGTGACTTTACATAATCACTGGAAAACTAGCTAGGAAACAAGCTGAGTCCCCTGTCTTTCCTTGTAATGGTATGAAAAGGTACAGGCTTTTATGGTGTGATTCAATACACTGCGCTAGAGAAAGTCACAATTCTGAAGTATAACTCGTCAGGTTTTTTTTTTTTTAAATTGTCATCTACCTTTAAGCAGCACAGAGAAAGTAGGGTAGTGTACTAAGGTATTGGTTTCTTTCAGTAGTGTCACATTCTCTTGCTACTCTGCCTTTTTTTAACTGCCTCCTGCAGTAGCTGAATGTACATTGACTACTGTAGTTTGAATAATCACATTGACCACACAGCAAAAAAACTAAGACACCAAAAGAGAATGTATAAGAAACAGCAGATTAGTCAATAACTGCTTGCACTACGCAGAGTCATGGCAGTCTGGACCCTATCCTGGAAACAGGATGCTAGACAAAGCAGGCTGCAAACCATCACAGTATAGCCACACATAATCGCATCACCAATCCACCTGAAATGCTTGTCATTGGACTGTGGAAGCCAGAGCACCTGGAGAAACCCACACAAACGTGATAAGGACATGCAGACTGAGCAGGGATTGCATGTATGCTAGGTCACACAGCCTAAATACTGTGAGCCAGAATTTCTACTTGCAGTGCAACTGTGCCACCCTGCAACAGTCAGTGTTTGGTGTCCTACATGAATTGTGTGAATTAGGTGATTTTTCTCAATCAATAATTGAGTGGTTTTGATAGCTAATAAAGTGGCAGGAAACTTGTAAGCATTGACGGGGAGGTTTCTGCAGACATTCATTAAGAACCCATCAGCATATATAGAGTGATCACTGAAGAGTCAGTTGTTGCTGTTGCCTTTGCAGGCGAGTATGTGTGCTTGCACCTGTCGAGTGAGTGTCCCACTGACACATTAATGTGAATATCTCAACTGCCTTTCAGGGTTGATCCTCTCTACGTTCTGCTTTCCCTTCTCTTTCCCCTATGCTCCTGGGTCATTTTGAAATTTTGAGCCGGAAGTTTCTTAACAACAAAACTCACCAGTGAATGTTAACACTGCATTGTATCTCTTTGTATTAAGACTTTGTATCTCTGTTTCAGTAAAGATAAACCAAAAGAAGCTTCATTGTCTGAAAATATATAAAGATGTTTTAACAATAAAATTTTCCATAAAGGTGGCTAACCCAACCAACCCTAACACCACTGGCAAATTTGAAGAGTGAATGATTTTCCAAATTGATGGATGTAGTATCATGAAAAGCTCAGTGTTACAAACAGTGTTATAGAAGAATTTTAAGCTTGTGGCAAAAGCTTCCCCATAAATGACCTTTTACACTAAAAGGGTCTTTTTTGGAACTTTGTGTTGTATTGCAGACAATATATTTAACACCACTGACAAAAAAGTCACGGTTTTTGATTCAACATTTCAAACATTTGTTATTAGTCATTTCTATTAAAAATGTATTCATACACTTTTCTGTTAAATCTGCCCAAAAGATCTAAAAATATTTATGTTTATCCGATGGAACTTCTGTACTCATAATAGGAACAATGTGCATATAAGCTTGCCCATAGTGCATATGTACTGGAAACATTCATATGCAAATTGGGGGAAATATAATTTTTGATGATGGAAATATATATTTTTCAAAAATTTGTGCAGTTATTTAACATTGAACCTGAATTTCAGCACTGTGAACTGAACAGCACCGTATAGTAGAATAACATGGGCAAAGGTAAAGTCCATGTTGCTGCCAGAGTGTCACACACTGGATGTTCTCCTGGGCTTCTCACTATCGTGGAACTAACCCTTTAGCTTTAATTATGTTTGCCTGTACCCCATGGGGGGTCCACTGTGTGCACCACTGCTCCGTCACCCACCCGTGTTGCAGACAGGCGGTGCGGTGCCCTTGCACTTGAGCAAGCGCCTGCCCTGCTGTGCTCCGCCTGTCAGCTGAGTGTAACAGCACAAGGTTCATTTAATGAGGTTGTTCTCCGGCAGACCCGGAAACGTGAGATCTGCACGTGATCCACACACCCCCTTCCCATTCCTGCTCACTATATTTAATTGACCTACATTTTTTCTGTGTTTTTCTCTCAAAAAATATTATCCCGATATAGTCCCCTCTTATGCATTTCACAAATTATCACATAAGTCACTCATGACTTGACCCTGATTAAATTATTGAAGTAAAGGCAGTGGATAACTGTGCAGAAGTCATACATTTTAATATTAGTTTCTAAGGCTTTCCACACACTATATCGCACTGCATGGAGCAAAATGACTGGTTCATACCAGTGTTTTGTGGTTTGTTTTTCTTTTTTTGGCTTTGTCTAGGTATGAGGCATGTGTCTACTTTGATTGAGATGTAGGCATTGTACATAATACCTAAATATAAGTATACTTGCTTTCTGGGGGTGTGCTGTAAAACAGTATACTCGCTGTCTTATACAAGTCTCCACACAAAGTCTGATTTTCTTTTGTAATTCTTCAGAAAGGCATATTCTTGTGTTATTTTTCTTATTTTTAGCCTGTAACTTTTGTCCTTTGATAAAAAGAAAGGTAAGTTTTTATATAGTTTTTGTGTCTGGCAAGAGTAATTTCACAGGTTATGAGATTTCAGCATTACTGGGGCTTTAAATAGCAGCAAAAAAATACCCAAGGAACTTCTATTACATATAAAATTGCGATAATGCAAATGCTAATATTCTTGTCTTATGTGCTTCTTTTTCACGTTTATTGGTTGGACCTGTGCTTTGTTTTGGCACTCTGACATTTTCAGGGGTTTTCTCATCAAAGTAACAGCCAGGAAAGTTGTACATGAAATAAACTTTTTTGTTTTAAGAAGACATTAGTCAGTGGTAATGCACTCTGGGCTGCAACTGTGTCAGAGGCAGCCAGCACTTCAATGAAGCTATTACTATAATGGGATTTCATAAAATTGTAGTTAGTTTGAAAAGATATAGGCTTAAGTTATATTAGACTGAGTACATTGAAAAGTGATCCAATAACCAGACACACCGATAAACTACTCTTCCCTTTGTGTATCTATATAAATAGACTTCATAGATCATTGTGGGAGTCCATTAGGGTGGTGCTTGTCAGCTGTGTTTCTTCTGCTTGTCACGAGCCTCTCCCCCTCAAATCCCTGCTTTCTTCATTGCGTTTGTGGTGACGGCTTTATTGCATTGGCGGGTGTCTTTTTGTCAGGCTGGTAAGTCGGTCTACACTTGTAAGGGGAGTTTTCTGACAATGAACAGCCCTTTGCTCTGCTCATAAAGCCCCTCGTGCTGTGTTTGTTGTGCTGTTATTAAAAAGGGAGCTGCCCTGTGGCACATGTATATTTGCATGCTGGTGGACTAACTTTTGTTGAGCATTTTACATCTGAGCAACTGCAAGGGCAAATTTGACCATAAAAAAGAGCAATATTTGGTGAATATGTAAGTGCTTTTAAAGAAATTGCTGTAGCCTGACCTTAGATAATCCTCAGGGCCTTCCAATAGAATAGACATTGCAGTGCTCCACTACAGGGGTTGATATTGTGCCCGTGAGGCTTTTGCACGTGTTTTTAACCACAGAGCCGAGGTGAGGCTTGCAACAGCCAGATGTGGGCATTGCAGATGTTAAGTGGAGCGAAGGGGAGAGCAGCTGACGTACTTTAAAGTAATTGCCTCAACACTGACATGCTGTCTTGATGTCCAGTAAGCTGGGCCCGGCCAAGTCTCTCCCCTTGTCCTGATCCAGCATGAACTCCCCAGGGTTTCCTGCCTGAAGCTGGGAGATAAGGAAAGGCCATTTGCATGTGTGCCAGCAAGAGTAAACGTCACCTCGCCTTGTTGGAACCCCCCACTCAAGCACTGCAGTCTGGGGGTGGCCTGCTCTCTGCGTGTCTCGTGCATAGATAGTCACATAGAAAGGTTTACACTCGTATTTAGACAAGGATGCATGCAAACACTCACCTAAGCTTCTGTAAGGAGTGAAAAGGAGTGGAGGGTGAGAATGATCCTGCCTTCCATAACAATATGGTGCACACGTCTTCATTCCCCATAGGTGGGAAACTGGCTCTATAGAAATGAAAAGTGCGGACCTCCGTTTGGAGGAAACACTATTCCATGACAGTGGAAATGCATCATCCAGCAACAACAAGTTGCCGAGCAGTTAGGATGTTCCGTAGTAACTTTAGCAGTTACTGTAGCAGTATTTGAAAATGGAACATAATATTCCTGTAATAGTAACATTCATACTGTATGTGCACAAAGTCCGCATTCCTGGTGAGAGTTCCAGTATTTTTTACTGTGATTTAGGGATTTCAGCCTTGCTTTGTCCCAGGACATTTTGCAGGGCAACAGTTTAAAAATATGTGATTTTAATTTTATCATTAGTGCCGAAATTCAGCCTTACCAAACCGCTGATTTGTGTTCGGCAGTTACTATGGACATAATTCAATCTAAGAGAAACATAGCTTTTATACTATTTCATAACTTTTTGTTTCACAATTAGTGCAAATTTTTATCTGTATTATTTACTCTTCCCTTCAACAATTCGTGCAGAAATATATTTATATATTTATATATCAGCATTTAAACTACAATAAAATCTCTTTGAACCAGATATCGACTTAAATACCTCACAAATGTTACAGAATAAAAATTTGCATTTTTGCATAAACATCTTGCATTTTCCAAAAGTTAAACCCAAGTGTTAACAGTGTTACTCAGTAACATTACAGGTTATCAGTGGGAGTTATTGTTTACATTGCCTGTGTGTGAGAGGTTTTTTCAGTTGTTTTTGCAATTTGTATCTAAACAAGAACATTTAATGGTTTGCACTCAATTTTACATTAAAGAAATGCCACAGAGCTAGCACAAGTGTCTCTTTGAACGCATGTTCAAAATAAATCAAGAATTATGTTTTAAGATATGAAACATTATCTGTACTCATCTGAATTCCTGCTTTCTTTTTTCACAAAATTGAAGCCGTGTCAGTTATGATATTTTTATTTGCTGCAATGAATGTTCTCTCTCATCAGTTTCTCTCTTTAAAAAGTATATTTTAATAAAAATTTTTAATCAGCCTTTTGCATGTTGTCACCAAGTCTCATAGTGAGTGACACTGGACATCTCTAACTAAACTAGTAGTTAGCGTTCACATTTCCATTCTGAAACAGCAGGGATTCCAGGATTTCAGGACATTCTGGCAGGATGAACAGGCATAAATTTAAGCATTAAGGTTATTGCTTCCCAGTTAAGTGGGTCAGATTTGTTATGGCTTTTTCCTTTAGCCTCTTTTACTTGCTAATGGGCATTTAGTACTTCTATCAATCAGTTCCTTGAGTTGACCACAGCCCTTATTATTCAACGATGTTATTAAAACACAGGCAAGCAGCAGGGCAACTAGTTGTAGTATTATTTAAATTTACTGCTTTAATCAGACATCAGATGTTGATTCATAAAAAATACCAATAGTAATACAATTTAAAAATGACCATAGATTTCTGAATCCCAACCCTACATTGTATTTTCTTCCTTTTCATTAATTAGGTTTTTTAAATTAATTTTGTCACTGCTTACTATAACAGAAGAAAAAAGAAGTGTGATTTTAAATGCTTTTCTATTCTCCACTGTTGACAGATGTACCCAAGATAAACATCTGAAAGCAGATCTATGTTTTAAAGTTTAGCTTGCAGTGTTTGTCTTGTCTGTGAAATTTTGCCACTGTGCTGGATTTGCTGTACCCAAAACAGGTATCTGTGATCTGAAGAGGAAAGAACAGCTCATATGTGGGTTGGTTCTTAGTTGCTCACTCACAAAATGGGGGCTAGCTGCTGTTTGCTGGATTTCTAATGGTCTAATGGATTAATTTGTCAAAAGATTCAGTTCAGCCTCACAGTGCCGTGAAAGACTAAGTTTGATGAATATGTTCTGGGTTTAAAAGGAACTCTGCTTGAGTACCCATTGTTGTCTCCTGTTAGCAAACAAGGCATCCTCACCCTGTGCACTAGCAACCTTTGAGCTCTCTGTAAAGGAGGCAATAGACTAGAACCAACCACCATGTACTTTTTGTATGGTGTCCTGTTGGCCTTGGGACTATATGGTGAGCCTGAAACTCACTGAGATTTCTACAAGATGTTACACACAGAGATACTCAGACCGAAGTATCTCTGCATCAAAAACACATAAAAAGGTAACACACAAAATGTAAAATATTTGCAAAAAATACAATGTGACAATTTAGATTTAAGTATAATCCACCCATCTGACTGCAGCACCTAATTATCAAACAAAATCTGTTTTCAAGCACATTTGGTTATAATCATTAATAATCGTATAATCATTAATATTGTTTGATTAGTTTTGCTTTTTTCTTACTTGTAACTATCACATGGATCACACATGTATTTTGTATACTTGTTAAAACAATGATAAATGTGTAGTTCTCTAATTATGCTTTATCTTAAAAGAATGGTGAAAGCACAAAGGAAAATTAATATCCCATAGCTTATGGATAGCAACTTAATAGTCTGAAGTCTATTGCCAAGAGACATTGTAAAACAAGTGGAAGAACTCATTTCCCTATAAATTGGTATACATTATTGAATAATTTTTGAGGTGCATGGCATCATTTGTTACCATGGTGACTGAGTGGTAGGCACAATTTCTACTTACTGTTTGATGAAAATGAATTCCATATACCATTCTTGCAGTAATAGGTTGATTGAGCAGCCAGGTGATTATTTTTTAAGTTTCTTTGTTGCCTTTGTTGCGTTTTTCTGTAGCAGCCTTCATAATAAATAAATGTTATTAATGTTTCCAAAGTCAAACAGAGTTATGTAAAATGCTCATAAATATGTATGTATTTGGGGGCATTCACATGTATTCAGTTTTATCATCACTTTTTCATAAAATAATTCAGAGAAAATTAAATTTGTCGTGGGGTTAGAGACAGCAATAATGGGTGCATCAGTTTTTCGAACAAGTGGTAAATAGCACCAGTTATATGTGACGCTGGTGGTAAGGAGCAGACGAATGCAGGTGCAAGTGGACAAGCACGGTTTATTTGAAGCGGGTTTTCCAAAGTCAAGGTCAACAAACAGGCAAAGGTCAGAGTTTTGTAGTCAAGGGCAAGGCTAGGTCAGTGGTCGTAGTGTAGTCAAGCGAGGGTCGGCAACGGGTTAGATAGTCAAGAAGGTTGGTCGGTACTCTCAGTAGAAACATGGGCAATACTTTGCACCAGTCTGCTGAAATGCCATGGTTTATATACAGAGGGGAAGCAGGTGCGGGTAATCAGGGAACCAAGGGAGGCAGTAGACAGAATGGTGGGCGTGACACCCCCCCCCCCCCCAAGGAGTCAAGGCCGAGCGGCGTGAGCAGCCATGGCGTCCATTGCCCACGCCCACCGAGGACGGAGTTTGAGTCCGGATTCTGGTGAAAGTACAGGAGTGGGCTGGCAGGGTTGTGCGTCGGGGTTGTCCTTCCATCCGTGCGGTAGGTACTTCCTTGCAGTCCCTGATGTTCTTCCTAGGTCGTCCTCTGGACCGAGGACCTGGCTTCTCAGGATGGCGTTAGTGAAAATCTGCCACCAAACCTGGATCCAATATGTCCCAGGTTGGCACCCAGCTCCTCTGCTCCGGACCGTAGCCCTCCCAGTCGACCAAGTACTGCAAGTGCCCTGCCGTTCTCCGAGAGTCCAGCAACCTGTTAACCGCGTAAGCTGGGGTACCTTCTATCTCCAGCGGGGGAGGCGGGGCGGTCACTGGGAAGGCTTTGTCCAAGGGTCCCGGGACGACTGGTTTCAGGAGGGAGACATGAAATATATCGGAGACATTAACATTCACAGACAGGTCCAGCTTGTATGTAACCTCATTTACACGTTTTAGTACACGATAAAGACCCATGTGTTTAGGGTGTAGCTTTCTGTACTCTTCAGCAATTCTGAAGTCCCTGGATGACAACCAGACCTGGTCTCCAGGTTGGAACACGGGTGTGTCTCGGCGGTGCTTATCCGCGTTGGCTTTGTAGCGGTGCAGGGCCTTCTCCATCTGTTCATGGGTCCCCTCCCATACCTGCTCACTCCTCTTCAGCCAGTCGTCTACTGCCAGGATGTCTGTGGGTCCTGCTGTCCATGGTACCAATGGCGGTTGATAGCCCAGGCAGCACTCAAAGGGTGTAAGCCCCATAGAGGAGCTCACCAGTGAATTTTGGGCTATTTCAGCCCAGGCCAGAAACTGACTCCTGTCTGAAGGGTTCTCATGGCAATATATTCGTAAAAATTTGCCTAGCTCTTGGTTTACCTGCTCACACTGCCCATTGGACTGTGGATGGTAGCCAGAGGATAGACTGATGTTTACCCCTAAGCGTTCGAACAAGGCTTTCCATATCCTAGAAGTAAACTGCAGACCTTGGTCTGAAACTATGTCCTCTGGTATCCCGAAGAACCTGAATACCGAATTAAACGAGCCTCGGTGGTCTGAAACACGGTGGGTAGACCCTCAAACGGGATGAATCTTACGGCATGTGAAAACCTATCGACCACTGTCAGAATACAGGTATGTCACTGGGATGGCGGAAGGTCCGTGACAAAATCTACAGCAATATGAGACCATTGGCGGGAGGGAAAGGAAAGGGGAACCAATTTCCCCGCAGGTAACGTTTTCGGGGTTTTGCACTGTGCGCATGTCGAGCACGAAGCGATAAACTAGTGTATGTCCTGCGCCATGTTCTCCCACCAGTACTGACGCGACAGCAATTGGTAGGTGCGGGACTCCCTGGGGTGTCCAGAAACCAATGAGGCATGTGCCCACGTAATGAGGTAATCTCTGCAAGAAGGGGGAACATACCGTTTTCCGACCGGACATTGTGCCGGAGGTGGAGTATTGCCGAGCACTCTCTCTATGTCGTCATCTATTTCCCATCATATGAATGCTATTTGAGAGTCTAGGGGTAATATACTGACTGCTTTGTCTTCCTTAGACTCCTCCGATGCTTCGTATATCTGTAGGTGATTGAAATCCGAAAACGTGAAAAGAATAGGGTCCAGCGTGCTTGTCTGGGATTCAGTTGTTTTGCATTACGTAAATGTTCTAAGTTTCGGTGGTCGGTCAAGATCTGAAATGGTTGATTTGCCCCTTCCAGCCAGTGTCGCCACTCCTCGAGCACTAACTTCATGGCCAGTAGCTCACAATCTCCTATTCCATAGTTTCGTTCAGTCGGGGTAAGTTTGTGAGAATAAAATGCGACCGGGTGTAATTTCGGCGGCTTCCTACTCGTTGGGACAAGACAGCACCGATTCCTACATCCGAGGCATCTACCTCGACGACAAATGGTTTGGATGGGTCCAGATGCGTTAAAATGGGCGCTGTGGTGAACGCCTGTTTGAGGTTCTCAAACACTTGCTTGGCCTGGGGGTTCCACGTCAGGTATCAGGATTTTTTTCTGCCCTTAAGTAACGCTGTGAGTGGAGCTGCTACACTACTAAAGTTTCTGATAAACCTTTGGTAAAAGTTGGCAAAACCCAGGAAACGCTGTAATTCTTTAACGCTATGGGGAACGGGCCAGTTAACGGCCTCCTCAATCTTCGCGTCATCCATTATGATACCTTCTGTGCTGATCATGTAGCCGAGGAAAGAAACATGCTGCAAATGAAACTCACTTTTCCCCCCTAACATGCAACTGGTTCTCTAACAGCTTGGAAAGGAGGCTGCACACATGTACAACATGAGACTCAAAGTCTGGGGAGTATACAAAGATGTCATCGATCTAGGCGATCACAAATTTCCCAATCATATCACGGAGCACGTCATTAATGAACGATTGAAAAACAGAGGGAGCGTTACACAAACCGAAAGGCATAACCAGGTATTCATAGTGTCCATTTGGAGTGATAAAAGCAGTTTTTCATTCATCTCCTTCCCGGATACGCACCAGATTATAAGCACTTCTAAGGTCTAACTTCGTGAAATACTTAGCGCCTCGAAGCTGTTCTAAGGCTGCCGGTACTAGGGGTAGCAGATAAGGGAATTTCCATGTAATGGCGTTGATGCCCTGATAATCCATGCACGGTCTAAGTCCCCCATCTTTCTTTTTTACAAAATAGAAACTCAAAGCGACCGGGGATGTGGATAGACGGATAAAACCCTGAGCTAACGACTCCTGGATATACGAATCCATTGCCTTCAATTCAGCCTGGGTCAAGGGATATATCTTACCTCTTAGCAGAGGAGGACCCTCCTCTAGCTCAATCGCACAGTCATACGGGCAATAAGGAGGAAGTTTGGTCGAATTTTGTATATTGAACACTTCGTACAGGTCAGTGTACTCCAAAGGAATTGCTACTGTTTCGGAGTCGGGACTTTCTATGGACATGGAGCGTAGCGCAACCAGAGGATTTCATAAACAATTCCTGGAGCAGAACGGAGACTGTGACAAGACCTCTAAGGTCAACCAAGAAATATGGGGATCGTGTTTTCTTAGCCACGGGAATCCTAGAACTACGAGGTAGCTAGCTTGGTTCACCTTTAAAAAGGACAGGGTTTCCGAATGCATCGCTCTAGCATCTATTCGCACCGGATCAGTGACCTGCAATACAACACCCTTCCCGATGGGTTTCCTGTCGTGTGCGGTCAACCGCACAGGTAGACGAAGCTCTTGGAAGCTAAACCCTAACTGCCATGCCAGCTGTATGTGCATGAAATTCCCTTTGGCTCCCAAATCCACTAAAGCTAAGACGGACACCAGGTCAGGACAATAAAAAGTTAGGGTGAAGGACTTGGACACCTTTCCCCGTCCACTATATGGTAGTCTCACCGGTCGGATCCCTGAGTCCGTCGGCTCCCGACATGGATTGTGGGGTGTCTTCAAACGCTGGGTACAGGTGCGCACAATGTGTCCAGGTTCCCCACAGTACTGGCACAGGTCGTTTTGTAAACGATGTCTCCACCTTTCCAATGACGTGCGGGAGAATTTGCAATCCATGGGCTCAGGACGAGGGAGGTTGTAGCCCGCCAGACCCACCGAACTCAAGCTCCCTGTGAAGGACTGAGTCTCCTTCTTCGGGCGAGTTCACATCATATGGTCAAGTCGAATGGCCAGGGCGATTGACTCCTCCAGCCCCAATTCCCATTCGCGGCACGCCAGTTCCGTTTGCACTTCCATATTCAGGCCGTTGCGGAAGACCGTCATCAACACTGGTTCATTCCATCCGCTTCTGTCCGTGAGGGTTCTGAACTCCAGTGCATACACAGCCATGAAACGATTACCTTGTCTGATTTTCGACAATAGTTTGCTGTTGCTTCTGCCTTCGCAAGGATGGTCGAAGACATCTCTCAGCTCGCTTTCGAATCCGTGGTACGGTGCTGCTTGGAGTCGCAGCCAAACGGCGATAGCCCAATCCAGTGCTTTTCTGGTCATCCGGGAAATCACAAAAGATATTTGAGCTGAGTCAGAACTGGGTGGGTTATGGGTGAAATAATGGGAGCATTGCAGCAGGAAACCCTTACAGGCAGCGGGCGATCCATCAAATTTGTCCAGCTTGCTTACGGGGTACCGGGCTTCGGGAAGGCTTGTCGTCGAAGCACTCCTCCTGAAACTGTTGGCGTCCTCAGGTGGCTGTCATCCGGATTTCAGCTCTCTCAAGGACTCTGTAACCTGCCAAAGCTGCAGGTTCTGCTCGTTCTGTTGGGTCATGACAACCGTCACCGCTTGCAGGAGCCCTCGAGCATTCGTTGATGCCGATCCAGGACTTGGGCTGGATTGCAAGTCAAGGTGCTTGGGAGCTCCATTCCCGCCATCTGCTGAGAGGCGAAGTATTCTGTGATGCTTGTGGTAAGGAGCAGACGAATGCAGGCGCAAATGGACAAGCACGGTTTATTTCAAGCGGATGTTCCAACTTCGAGGTCAACAAACAGGCAAGGGTCAGATCCGGAAGTCAGAGTTTTATAGTCAAGGGTAGGTCGGTGGTCGTAGTCAGGCGAGGATCGGCAACGGGTTAGACAGTCAAGAAGGTTGCTCGGTATGCTCAGTAGAAACATGGGCAATACTTTGCACTGGTCTGCTGAAATGCCATGGTTTATATACAGAGAGGACGGCGGAATGGTGGGTGTGACACTATGCAGTTAAGTGTAGCACGAAAATTTGAAGTTGTAAAGTCTATTATGTGAACTTTGAGAAAGATGTAAAAAATACAGATGGATCCCTGTCTTTGTCCTTCAGTAATGTCCTGATTCAAGTTCTCGAAAAGCAGAGATTTAAATCTTCTGTTCTAAGCTGCATCCCACAAAGGAATATTATATCTAAATAAACTTGCTGTAAGAAGTATTTGGCCGGAGTGTGTGAATAGTATATGTTGCTTCATATACATCCACCTCTTATTCACTGTAATCTCCTTTAGTAGTTTGATGGAACGCGTATTTAGAATTGTCACAACACAGTCCTCGGTTTGTGACCTTTTTTTTTTGCTTTATTTTTAATGTTTTATCTGCACACCTTTCAAAATTGCAGCTAATATCTGCTCAGGTTTTGCACAGCTCTTTGTTCATATGGAAGGTACATCATGATGCATGCAGACCAGTCCTGGGTCCAGAGCTGCTAATGTAGGAGGCTCGGGCACTGGTTAAGTCACGTATTCTGTGTTCAGTTTAATATGTTTTCCGGAAGACTTGTATTCCATAGATACTGTTTATTGACGGTTATCTTCATCAGGGTCACTCATAGTATAGTCTTCTCTGCAGCCTAAGTGATTCAGTCGATGCCTTTGCCCCTCCCACACTTCTGGCTTTCTACCTCTTACAAATGAAATCAATGAGATGGATGGCAGTGACATTAGCTAATTATGTCTCTGTCACATCCTGTTTACATATAATCTCATCATTTGAATTTCTCCCCTACTGTCCAGCATGTGCTTTTCTTCATCTTAGCTGCGTAAAGGTTTTACATTGCAAGCACACTAAAAAGCAATGTTGTAGCTTTTGTAGTACACACCAATGGACCCATTTTGTGTATGTTTAAAGTGAATGCAGTAGATACTGGTCTGTCTTGGCACAATTAGGCCCAGCAGGTGTAATTGAGGTATGTGATATTTTTAAGGAAATAAGGGGGGGCGCAACTATTAATTTGCAACACTTTGTGCCGCTCTCTTTGTGTGATAAGACAGCAAACCTGCATTACTGCTGTATGTGCTGCAAAAGGATCGTTTGTATTTATTACACCAAGGAAGAGGAGGAATATGTACAGTGTGTGAGAGAAATGATCAGAAGTCTAAGTAGTGGTTTATAGGGGTCTTTTGACATGAGTTAGGATGAGAACTGGGGGCAGGTTGAAGCATTAATCAATAGGACACTGGAACATGGCATAAGCGTGCAGGCCAGAGGGGATAACTTCAGGCTTCATTTGTCATATGGCTTAAGGTACTTTTTTGAGGCTTTGCAGTTTGAGGGTCACATTACATTTACAACTTCCCACTTTCCTTTTCAGTTCTCTTTTCATCTTAGCTCAGTAAAGAAGGGTTTTTACATGTAGTGCAAGTTAGCACCCATGCTTCTTTTTTTTTACCAGGTATTTTTACAGCTAATGTGAAAACAGGGGAAAGGCTGCCTAAATATGTGTGTATGAAAAAATGTAAAATGTCCTGAAAAATAATATGATAAATTACAATAACAGGTTTTTCGTTTTAAACCTGCATTGCTTCGCCATAAGGGGGTAATATGAGGTCCAGAAAAGAGGGCCACCTGGTGGCCACCATTTCAACTGCAAACATTATGTGATGTTCTCTACAATACGTTACTATATGGTAATGCACAATAAGGGCAACATCTCCTTGTAGTTTCACATACTCCCTGAACAAGTGTTTATTTCCTACTGTTTCATTAGGTAAGCTAGTGTTATTATCTAAGAGTGATAGGGTTGCCCGATCATCGCAAGCACATAATATACAAGCTTCAACAATTCTGCCGATTTCAAGCAGCCGTTTCTTGGGGTAAAAGTCCCAGTTAGTCAGGCCACAAGCAGAATCTTGTAAAATTTTAATTAAACAGATGTGTGCCGGACATGATTTATTTAGAAGGAAAGGTGGAGAGTATGGCCAAGGAGAAGTGGTGGGGGGAGGGGTGGGGCGGGGAGGTTGGACGTATGAACAAAGATGGACAGAATGAATAAATGCTGACATCTGGGGAAAGGAAGATAAATTTGCACCTTTCCACTTGCAGAATTCCACTGTGCTATTATTTCAGCCATTACACTTGTGGCCATTTGCTGCCTAGCTCCAGTTATCTGCTCCATTGTTATCGTCATGTTCCTGTTTAATTAGCTAATGGGATACTGTCATAAATGCCGCATCATGTGAGGGAACACCAGATACTACTATCTAACCCAAGTGTTTTGGACTTGCATCTTTTTGTTGTTGTTAAATTTTTTTCAGTACTTTGTACTTTAATGTGCTTCAGGTTTTAACTCAGTTGTGTGTATGGATATATTCATTTGCCAAAGGTGAGAACTTGATATTTTGCCGATCTTTAAAAGATCTTGACATGACTTTTTTTCATTGTTGAGACGTATATGGTCAAGCCCTTGATTTTCCAGATTTGCAATTGTTCTAGACTTTTTGAAAATATATCAAAATAATGTCTTATATTAATTGTTCTCAGCAGCGTTGTATCTTAAAACTTACCGTCACCCACTTCAATAAACCACATGTTCTTTTTTCAGTCACAGCAGTCAGCAGCCTATCCCAGAATCGCTGAGTGCTGGGTTAAGAGGTTGAACCCTGGGCTGGATACCAGTCCGTCACAGGGATGTGTTAGAACCAGCATCTGACTTCTTTTGGCTAGACAAGCAGCCCCACAGCTGCAGGCTCGGGAGTTACTAGTGAAACTATTGAATGGAGTGTTCGTGGGTGTCATTCATGTTGTGTCTTCTCATGAATTTTTCTTTGGTGTTCTATTCTATGAACTCCTAATAAAGGTTTTGTGATTAATGTATGTTTAATGAATAGATATGTAACTCAAAAGGCTACACCCACAGTTCAGTTCAGATGAGGCCAGACTGAAATGAGGTAATTGTTACTGGAGAACGCACAGTTGACTGTTCCCCCTTGTAACCAAGACTCGCACCCAGACTCACTCTGTCTGGGCTCACTCAAATACCATTAATTACAGATATATTTATGTTGGTTATAAAATGTCACAAAGTTCACTGCAGAGTTAGTTACTTTATGTTCTCTTGCATTTACTGGCAGAGCTGAGTTTCAGTTGTCATGGAATGTGTCTTTTGTTCCCCCGATTGCCTCCACAAGGCTTTTTTTTGTACTTATTTGAGGTGTCATGCTCCCGAGCAGCACCAATGGATGGAAAAGTACTTAGAATAATTGTTCCATAGCAGGTCGTGCACTGCACCAGATGCAGGTTGGGCTCTCGAATTGCCACAGAACAGTCAGGCCAGAGATGGAAGCTTGCATCTAGGAGTTATGCGTCCGCCCCTCAACCACTTAACGGCGAGACAGGAGCTGGCAGCCCGACAGACCTCACAGCCCCCCGTTTGTGCTCTGTAATTGCTTTTCGTTGTCGGAGTCAGGAGCCATCTTGGAAACAGATGTTGAATCACTGCAGCAGCAGAGGAATTACTAAGCATTTTTAAAATTAATTTTATTCATTATTGTAGTGGCACGGATGGCTTTATAGGTATTTAATTTTTTCCCCCTTTAGCTTTGAGAAACAACCCAGACGAAATTCCTGTCTGTGCTTCTGACCATAATGACTTTAGCAACAGAGGGAAGCATTTACGTCTTGGCCTCGCAGCACTTACTGCTGCACACTTGAATGCCTTGTGCCTCATTAATGGAGTCTGTCAAGCTTTGATTCCGTCAGGTTGACTGTAATATGCATTCATACTATATGAAAGGCAAGAGTCCTGCTGTCTACATTACTTACCTTCTTTGGTTCATTCAAAGATTAGAGAAGCTGAAGACGTCTCCTGCTGTTTGCTGGTTATTTTTTCCCCAGTATGTCCTTTTTTCTCGATTTCACAGTGGTTGGATGTGCACTGCCTCTTTGTTTAATTATCCACACCTCCTTTTAATTTCTGTTTGACCAGTTGTGCCAGTCATAACAAGATCTAAGAATTTTCCAGAATAAAGTAGATTGAGGGTCTTTTAATAGCTGTGATTATTGTTACAACTGGATATAAAAAAAGTAGTTCTTTCCAATAGTGTGTGCTTCGCATCCTAAATTGAGTGTATTTGGTAGATAAATCAAAGACAAATTTGTCTGAAGCAACAATTTACAGCACACACAGCATCCCTTGTCATTAGTTACAGGATATGTCACTTTAAGAACGAGTCATTTTTGCTGTGGCGAGAAGTGTTGGAGAGGCCTAATAGCTTTGATATTGGCGCTCAAGACAGGAATGGAGTTATACAAATAAATGGCCATTTTGACCTCCTACGCTACAGCGAGCAACCCTGTAAGAAGTTGCAAAGTGTTTTAAGTTTCAATAATAATCTTCATGTACATGAAGATTTTTTATGCATCATGAAATGTACCTGAAATGAAGGAATGGCACTCAATTATGCGCATACTGTACCAACCATCCTTTTTGAGTCGCTGCTGATCCGGTTAGGTCCACAGCAATCTTAGGCCAATCTTGGGAAGTAGTGACCATAAGGAGTACACCCTGATGGGTAAATGAAGTACCTTTTATGCGGGAGGTGTTCTTAAAACAGAACACCTGTGGCATAGCTGCTTCATGTGAAGTGCTCTAGTGTAGGAACTAACAGAAGTGCTGTCTCCAGATGGGCTGGAAAAGGTTTTGCCAAACAAAGCAGAGCAGTTTGAGAGGTGCTGCTTTTCTGGTAATGCAGAGAGGACTGGCAGCTCATACCCTAGGGACACAGCTGCTGACATTTCTGTTCCCATTTGTTTACTTTTTCTTCTGCTTCCATTTGCACACGCAGGTTAGCCGCAGGTATGAGAATGATGGCTGTATCTTTCCATCAGCTTTTACGTCCTCACTGTAGGCCTGTTATATTCCAATATTTTCAACTGCATGGCCAATGCTATCTGACTTTGGGTCTCTGCCCCACCACCGCCTCTCGGAAGTGGCATGGGGCCAGCTGTTACACCCCACACCAGTTCTAATCACTAAGCCCGATACATTTCACCAAGAGGTCCCTCGACAAAATTTGGTCATTACTCTCTGTCATTTAATATTGTGAACAATTTTGAAATATTTGAACATAAAAGGGCCCTGTTTGAAATGTAGCTATTGATGCATTGGCTTTTGTTGCATTACTCTGTGATCTTGCTGAGCATTAACTAATTTTATAATTCTCCATGTAAGTTTTTTGCATTCCTTTCAGTACGTGGATAAAAATTGTTTTGTTTTTTTTTCCAAAATCAGGCTCCATTTTGTTTATCCTGTATGGCAGTTGCCATTATGTAAATCATCTAAACAAATCTGCAATTTTGATACCTTCACAAGGGATTTCCCACTTTTGCTTCATATTGGATAACAAGTGGTGACCTGCATGATTTACTTTTAGTATACAAGAGAGGCAGCCAGGTTCTCTAGTTAAGGTCTGTCATTTTCTTTTTCCTACAATGTATAACTTAACAGCTTCTTTTTCAGACACAATTTAAAATAAGGTAAAGAATACAAAGAAACCCCAAATTCTCACTGTACTTTGTTCCATAATACGTTTTAATCATATGGAACCATTTTTAGACGTGCATTTTTTATATGCATACACAATGTATCATAAAATGCAATAAGGAGCAGGTGGAGAACACCTAATAATAACCTGGAGACTGCTTGTTTAAGCTATGGTTTTAACTCATAGACTGAGGTTTGAATCCGACCTCCTGCTGTAATACCTTTGAGAAAGGAATTTACATTAAATTGTTCTAGCTGAAATTACTGTATAAACAGGTAAATTATTTTAAAAACCTTAACATTACAAGCCGCTTTCCAGAAACATGTCAGCTTAATACAGAAATATAATTTTAAAAGCAGTAAAAAATGTCCACTTGTCTATCCAAGTCACTTTAAATGACTAACATTTAAAATTAAATGTCAAATAATCTCAGCCTTGCTTGTATTTGTCCTCAGTTTTTAGAATACACCAAAGCTCTGCAGTGTAGCTGACTGGCAGTAGGTGGAAGCTGCCTGTTTACCAGCACAATTTTCTAAGACATGTTCGCCCATTTCCATGTTGTTGTACTCATCAAAAGAAGCAACATAGTGGAGGTCTTGTGCATTATAGGTGAGATATGTTTCCTTTGACGATGGAATGCAGTGATGAGAAAGATGTGCCTTGTCAAACACCGTGAGACTTTTCTAAATGGAAAATGGGGCGTGGCATGTAATCTGTCAGTGCTTTTGATATGGAAGCCTATGATGATTCTTAGTTCCATTTAAAAAGAGACTGCCAACCACCTGTATCTGTCACAACAGACTTCAAAGTAGAGCTGCAGTTTATCAGGTAAGTGCAGTTGAGGCAGTGGTTCAAAGGCAAAAGGATGCAAGCACTTTGGGAAGAACATGCCATTGGAGGCAAAGGTGTAAAGGTGCTCAACACTATGAACTATCACCCTTTTAAGAGTCTTGTTTGTGTTTATCTGCAAAGCAGCAGTTGTGAGAAATTGACTTGGTTTTCCAAAATGAGATGCGTGTGGGTATAGCGTGGCATTGTTATTTCTTACTTGAAACTTTTAGTGTGTTTTACCGGGACCAAAAAGAAGTCAGAGAAATGGCAGTAACATTTATCAGGAGATAAATACCGATATCCTCCCCATCCAGTGCTGTTCAAAGGCCTTTGGCTTCTGGCAGCTTGGTTTAGGATATTTTGATATCAGATCAGTGGCAGCTGTAATTTTCCATTTGTGATTTGCTGTCAGATGTCACCTTGGTCTCCCTCTGTAATTTCACAGGCTCCCATTGAAGCTGTCAGTTTTCTGTCTTCCCCTTAGGCACTACAGCTGTGTATTGCCTTGCATCCTCAAAGTTGTTTGCTTCAAATGATAAACAAGCTGGGCATCAGTGTGACAAAGATGATTGTTTAGGTCACCACAAGCAATCTGAAGACACTGGGCAGAAATTACTTAAATGTTCCGTTGCTTCTCCAGCCATATTAGCAGGAAGAATCATATGAAGCCTGAGGATTGTTTACAGTTGGACTAGTTCATGTTTGAGTTTTTCTTTTTTTTTTTTTTATAAAACTGAAAGCTATCACTACAAAAATATTTCAATGGGTGGAAAAAAACAGCTGTTTGAACCATGTCTGTAGTACTGCTCATAATTTAATGTGAAGATCTTCAGATGTGGGCTGGTAACGTTTTCTTGTTGAAGAAGTACTGGACAGTTTGATCTCAGCAGTGCCAGTCAAGTTCTTTAACACATTTGGTCTTAGGAGATTTTGAAGCTTAATCGCAGCCAGTTTGTAGTCAGCCATGTCCAATATAGCACTGAGCTCCATGCAGCAAAAACAGTTTGCGAAATGAATAAATCATGGTGGCATCTTTAAGTGCCTTTACAGATTTTAAAATACAAACCATCTTTACCTTTGACCAGTTATATGTGCATGTTGCATACATACGCTGAGGGTTACAGCTTGCTAACTGCATTTAAACCTTTCCACAGCTATATTGTTCTAATGTTATTTACTGGTATTAATTGGCTTTGTGAAGGCTGGGAGGTCAAATTCAGTTTTCTGAGAGCTCACTGGGGAAATGCTCTTGTTTTCTCATTTGTTGGGGGGCGGGAGAAATTAGTCGCTGCTAATGAAACGGGGGTTGGCATCAGGAATCACAGCTGGTTATGTTTTTAAGTGAGCATCGTGTTTTTTGGGCAGGCGGACTGCAGCTGGTCATTTAAAATGTTGTCAGTTAACAGCGTAGTTACTATGCTGCTTGGACTTATTTTACATAATACAGAACACATTGCTGCATTATAATTATCTTCTATTTTATGCTTGCTTAATAAATACTTTGTGAAACATTCCTTAAGGTGTTAAGATATTCTTGACAACCTGCAATAATATTCCATTCTCTTTAGAATTGCCAAATGGTAAATTGTTTAAAAAAAACTAATTTCCACTGTCTTGTCACTTTTTTGTTGTCTCTTTAAGGGTGAAAGCAAAGAAAGGGGTGAATCTCATGAAGACAAGATCGAAAAGCCCACAGTGGAATGTTAAGTTTGAGGTGCAGTCAGGGGCCAAGCACTCAACTGGCACTGTGGATGTCAGCAAGAACAAAGACGTGAAGCTGGGGTGAGTTTATATATGGTACACAGGGCTACTTACGCTGCTAGTTTAGACTTCTCACTGAAGTTTTTTATTTTTGCTTTTTATTGCAGTAAAACCTGAAAGCTGTCTGAAAGTGCTTGTCTGAATTTAAGATAATTCTTTGTGAGTAAGATGCATGTGAACAAAGCAAACCACAGAAACTCCATATGATAAGATAAGACATAAAAATATGAAGATTTCCAAGGGTTTTGTGAGAAAAATGCAGTTAGACCACAGCGAATGAGGGAATTTACAGACAGATATGAGATCAGTGGTGTAGGAAAGAGCTCAGCCTTTCTGATCTTTAAAAACAACTGAGTTTTAAAACTTGCAGGTAAAAAGTAGCCAATGGAGATGTGCAAGTGCATAGGTGATGTAGGTTGACTTTTTCAGTCTTGCTTAAAGTCTTTGAATTTTTCTTGAGTTTTTTTGGCTTCTTTTGACATAACAGAAGGCTAGTAATATTTACGAAGTGGGCAACTGGAGGTGTAGTAGTTAACGTGTAACCTGAAGGTTTCCAGTCCAGACCTCACACCTTGATACTTTAGAAAGGAACTTAAACTGAATTCCTCTAGTAAAAACACTTAACTGTAGAAATATTTAAAGGTCTCTAGGTAACAGAATCATAATTACTTAAGTAAAAGTCATTTAATTTATAGATTTATCTAATGTGAGTATCAAAAGAAAGAACAATTAAAAATGGCAGCAAGATAACAATGGATAAGGGGTTGGCTTGACAGTTGCCTTTAACTTGCTGCAATACAACAAAGACCTTGATCTTTTATCGTAAGTCTTGAAGACTCCAAAGTCTAAGAGAGCAGCAATGGTACCTTATTTGGTTTAGATATGTATTTCAATAATATTAGCGTAGTATTTGCCTAACAATTACATATACATATGTACTTCATGGTATTTCTAACGACTAACGGTCTGCACAAGTGGAAATTTGTACTTCTTATAATAAATGGTCCTTGCACTGATTCCCAAACAGCATCGTGTTCCAGCTGACACCAATGTTCAGGGTAATATAATGAGGAAAACCCAAACAAAGCTGTTTCAGAGACTCCCATTATCTAGGATACTGCAAGAGAATGCTGTGAAGTAGTGTCAAAAGCAGCATTACAGTTCACACAGAGAATGCTGTGTGATCCAGCATCAACTTACATCAGAATGTCAAGGGTTATTATAAAAAGACATGGACTCACATTGTTACTCACATAATTTTCCCTGAATTTTTGACCAAAACAGAAAGTTGAAAATTGGCAAGCAGCTTTACAATAAACTCTGATGATCTAATAGCAAAGGATTTTCATTTTCTGTGTAATAGCTATTGATTTTCATGCCACAGTGCAAGAAACCCACAGCAGCAATGTCTCATCCCTGATGTAGGAATGAAGGAACATGAGTGGATGAAGGGAGCAAATACTTGATATTCATGCTAGAAATTAACTGCATAACAGCACATCTGGCTACTGTAAAAACAAATGTTTGGACTCATCAAGGGTGTGGTTTAGAACATCTTAGAGATCGTGTGGTTTGGACATTGCAAATTATTTTCAAGGAAGTTTCAGATGTTGCACTACTCTGGCAGGGCAGCACAGGGGCGAGTGTGTACTGGAATGACACTGTAACATTTGTAGACTTACTAGTCGAGTTACCCGGTGCTGCCTGGATCAGAAAGTGTAGTGGTGTAAAGGTAAAAAGTATTTACACATTATATAATCACAAAACTGTTTTAACATTAAAGCGGTTCCATTTAGTTCCTAAGAATTTTTAGAGCTATCAGACAGGCAGATGCCACAGAGAGTAACACTTGCGTCAGTTTTAAGTGGAAGAAGAAAAACAAAATCATTTTGTCGTTAAGCTTTATTATCTTTACATCACTAACGTGTGCAGTGCTGTGTGTGTCGTGCATTATTTCTCATTAATTTTTACATTTTTATTTGCTCACATGTAACAGCTACTGGTTTCTGCAGTTAAACATATGGATGCCACTGACTGCAATGTGCACACCAGCTGTAGTGACCATAACACATTATGTATCACCAAAATTTATTGCCTAATGATTTGTGTGTCTGTGTGTGTGTGTGTGTGTGTGTGTGTGTGTGTGAGCGAGAATAAGAATAAGAGAATGAGAGAATGAGAGAATATACATCAGCATGTATGTAGAATATGTGTGGCATCCGTCCGTGTGTGTGTGTGTGTGTGTGTGTGGCACGACAAAATCCACCAGCTTCTTTACATGTGACGTTCTGTGACATTACTACATGCTGCATATGATATCACTACTTCCACTTCATCAAATTTACATTTTCAAAATACAAAGTAGCTTTTTTGGTGTTTAATAAAATTAACTGTGCAGAAAACTCAGGGTGAGAAGTACCTATGTGTCAAATTTCAAACCTCTGACTTGAAAAACCAAGCTGTGCATAAAGAACAAACAGACATTGAGCTTTACAGATACAGAGTTAGAAAAAATAACCCGAGTTAATTTTTCCACTATAGGTTTAACACATGTATTTGTAGGACTAAGACAAGTAGCTAACCTGATGTTCTCTTCAAGCCATTAGATGGACTGTGAAGGAGTCCTTCCTCCATAGCCGCTTTTATAGGTTATAGGTTTTATAGGTTTATAGGAGGCTTTTGTTCTTACAAGAACCAAAAAGCAAGGTTTTTTAGGGGTTTTTGCAGTGTTTTTTTTTTCTTTTTAAGTGCTTTTGCACAAGTGGGCAGTTTGACTAAGGTCAGTTTACTGTAAAGTTGTGAGTTAGAGCGAATTCTATCCAAGTAAATTGCTTGACTTGAAATTCTTGTAATTGTGGATTTTGTGATATTTTAGCATAAATGGGTGAATGAGGCTGTGGAATGCATAAAAAACATTACCTTTTAAACTAGTGGTAATTACATCTCATATTTAATTCACTTTACAAAGGCTTTTCCACAAACACATTACCTTTGTAAGGCACTGGAACACTGTACTTCGTTCCATGTACTTTGGCTTACTAGAAACTGAGGTGATATAGAGATGTTTTAAACCTCAATCAATTACAAAAGGAACATCATTAGCAGCAAAGCTAGCAGCAAAACATGTCCCACTCACTGCGAGCTCCCAGCCGGAGGACATTTGTTTGTCATCCCCGTGGGAGGAATCGATTGTAGCAATTGAGGAGACACAGGAGATATTGAGCAAGTTCTATTCCTGATCATACTTCCTAAAACCAAATAATATGTGTCATGATATGGCAACCACCTGCTGCTGAAAGTTTAAACTATATATTTAAATGTTCATTTTTGTTTTTGCCTTTATTGTCTTCTTAAACTAAAGCAACAGCAAACCTGTGCCAGCATACTATTTACACCAGTTTGACACTGCCGTTACAACACTTCCAACTGAAATTTAATGGTTTTCACTAGAACAGACATTTCTTTACTCACAAAGGCCTATTTGGAATATTTAAGAATGTAAGAATACATTTAAGTATAAGTAATATTACTAATACAAAACTACATTTTTGTTACCCTTATTTGCTCACATAACAGTTGATTTGTTCCCTGAAATAACCCTGCAAACCGTGATGTGAGTGGGTCAAATTACCAGTATTTGTTTTGCAGGGTAAGGTTGTGGTATAAAAAATGTGAAGCAAATTTAGTTCAAGTTCCAGAATAAAAAGCTGTTGTATGCAGTGATAACATTCAAATCACAAAATTTAAAGTGCCCTACTTACTTTAAAAGAAAAATCTGTTTGTGACCTTCTTGAGTGTGAACTTGAAGCTGAATGCAGCCGTAAGCTCCCGGAGACATAGTGAGGTAAAATATAGCCTCTGATCTGGCGGTGGCTTCAGGATTCACCGAGAACGTCCATGGTCACTCTTGTGCCACGGTAGTTAGTACATTTTGAGTCATTGGCCTTTTGGTCTCCCAAAAGGAAAACAAAAACCACTAATGCTGCCCCATTGTTTATCTAGGACTGTGGGAAAATGAAAGGGCATGACAGAAAGAAGCAATTGCTTTGAATAAATAAATCTTTGACGACCTTGTTCCTTGTTACCTTCCACAGCAGTCGCTTCTTGCAGGTAGAGTATATTTTTAGAAATGCATATCAATGAAATATTAATTCAAATATATTTTCTAAACCCTCACCATATGAGGAATACCTGTTTGCAGACAACTTTGCACGGTGTGCACATTTAATGTTAAATTATATAGTGGACATTTTCTGAAAATGATTGTAAATGCAGTTCCTCTTGGTTACATTATATCCTTGTTCCTGAACAGCTTTTAGATCTTTTTACAATGTAACTAAAGCCAAACGAATCTTTGCTCAGAGAATTAATAACCTGCAATCTCTTCTTTCCATTTGATGTGGTATGTTGAGCCTTCACGCAGTAAAAAGCGATATAGATGACTGAATTGAAGAGCTATTCCAAGGCCTGCTTCATCCCACTAAGAGCAGTAGTATTAATGTGAGACCTTTGTACAGGCACATCTACAGTAGTATAGTTCTTTTTTAACATTTGAACATATAGGTAAAAACAAAGTACCGTGCAAGAACGTCACTTACATCAGCACAGGACTACAATTACAGCTTATTCCCATCAAAAATCGATATTATACCCTATAATAGCACACATCTTTTGATAGAAATGTATTTAAATTTCTGTCATAAGCAGTCTTTTTTTAGCAAACGTCTGTTATTTAAAGACTTTTAAAATGTGCCAGTTTAATACAGACAACCGAAGGGAATCATCAAACAGGAATGTCACTAAAAGTGCAAATGAGAGTGGTAGCATGCTTAAAAACTGCTTTACTGTTATAAATCAGTTCAATTCTAATCAGATTATGAATTAAATAATACAATGACAGTTTTTCATTGGAGCAGGTCAATCAGGAGAAGTTTCTGTTCTTCATTTTCTAAGGAAACGGCTTCATTATTTCACATATACAAATCCATATAGAATTTATTTTTCGATTATTCATTTTAAACCAAGGTTTCAGAATTTTAATTGCAATGTAGCTAAAGAGCCATGATTCTGTAACCCACGTAATGGTTGTAACATTTCAAGGTCTCACTTAATATCGTACTGATGTAAAATGACAGCCAATCAGAAAAATGGTTTACCCCGTAAAGATATGATTTTTACCCCCATCTTCAAAGAATGGGCTCTGTTGAAATGCATGCGGTTTAAATACTTGCATTTTTCCTATATGTTTCTGTATGTTTATTTTTTGTGTTCCTGCATTCTAAAGGTTGTCTGGATACCTGCAACGTATGTGTGGATGTGCATTTTGTAGCTTAATGTACAACAAAACGTATATAATCTCTTCACTTATTAAAATACAACTGACATTTAATATGCTAATGATGACTTAATGATTTGATGGTGGAGGAGGCAAGTGGTGTTTTCTTATTCAAATAAGACATTGTCCTTGCTCTTTTGCCCATTTTGTTTAAATGTGCTTCTGAGTGCTATAAAGCACTTCTGTAACCTTGCCCCACTCATTCTATAGTTCCCTCTCTGGACTCCTTTTAAATGGTAATATGGAACCGTCCACTTAAATTTACACGTTCTCTTTGGCCCCAGCTAGCACCTCTTGTTCCATGAACCAGTCTGCCACTTGGCCTCTGTTGTGCATATGTGTTTGATACTGAAGGTTGTGATTATGGTCATGTTCACAGTTTTGATCGCAGGCAGCTTACTGGGTGTGCTGGGTCGGCTAAAACAAAGACAAACATCAGCTAGTGAATTAAACACTTTTCCCATTTTTTATGTGTGAATTGATGCTAGAATCATCATTTCATTAGTCATTCATTGCCCTCTTCAGCAACCAACTGTGTGAATATCATAAGCACTATGTGCAAGAGTTATGTAGGCTTATAGGTCTGTAACCTGAAGGATACTAGCTCCAGCACTACACATGCTATTATATTGTAGGCTTAGTAATAGTTAACCTCAATATCTACAGTAAAAAATCCAGCTATATAAATGGGTACAATTATAACTCATTTTGGATAAAAGCATAGTCTGAGCAGCTTAGTAAATCAATTTTACAGAGGGTTTTCCCCAAACAATTTTTCATAACAAAAGATTTTCGAATACTTCACAAAAAAACAATATTTCAAGCTCCCTTTTCTCAAATTTCCCTGCTCAAATTAAAGAAATGTGTAATAACTGTTTGCGCACACAGTCTTTGGTTGATCTCTCAAGTGCATAATTCTGGAAAATAGATTTTCCCAACAAATCACTAATTAAAAAAATTTTCTTAAGAGGAAACTAATAATTCCATATGAATTGATAGTGTGTTAATAGAGTCCTTTATTTTCACTTTAAAGCAAGGCACTCATTTAAAGTTTGGTTTGGGTCTACACTCTTCCTTTTGATTTCACGTAATGATTTAAGGAAATGTTTAGAAATATTTAGAACACTTTGCCAAAGGCTTAGAAAAAGTTTTTGTTTCTTTGCAAAACAATTAAAGACTCCTGCTGCTGAATTTATGATGAATAACTCATTTTCAAGAATTCTAACTTCGCATTAAGTTTGAAATGGGCAAATTAATGTCTTAATTTTTCCAAAGTATTACATCCTTTGACAGGTCTGTCTGTCTTGAACAGCACAGTGAAAAGAACTTATTGCTCTGTACCCACAAATGCTGACTGTTATTGCTAAAACTTTTTTTGCCTAAAATCCATTGTACTTTTAGCTCCAACTAAATTCTCAAAATTGTTTCGATGTGTTTTGTAATATTTATTCACATTTCAGTGTTAATGCAGAATCTTACAGCACTGTAATTTTAATGAGTTTATATGACTAGTTGCCAAATATTGTTAGATATTTGCATATTTCTGATTTTTAACTAATTGAATTTGACCCCATAGTTCAACCAGAACAGTCTTAATGAAACATCAGTATAATTGACATCTAGACTAATAATTGTGTTCAATGCTGTTCAATGCTGCATTTCATGTATATTTCATTTATATTTTTATATCATGACAGAACAGTTGCTTCGAGACCAATCGCTGTAGATGTCTTGTTCCACTTGATGTACTGCTGACTTGGGATTTTTATCCTTGAATTCCAGTTGCCAGGAACTGAATGGGGTGTCAGACATCTACGTTTGAGTGCTGTCTGCCTCTCTTCTCTGAAAAGCTACCTACCTTGGTAGAAGAATGTCACAGAAAAGGAGAAAATATTCTTGAAGCGATAGTGAGACTATCTTTTCTCTTATGGACAGAACTTATTATGCTGCTAGATTTCCATTGTAGAGTCCTCAGAAAGGGCCTTTGTGTAAAATCTCATTCTAGGGTTTTCCCACTCCATCTTTGTTATTATGCTGACTTGCCTTCTTTTGAATGGTAACTTTGGGCCTATTATAAATGTATACCAGTTGAACTGTGTGGCACTTCAAATTAGGGTCACTGTTAATTTCACATATGTAGTCGAGTCAAATTATTGACAGATTTGTTCTGTGAAGGTGTACTTGGCCAATTTCACTTTTGTGGTTATGACCACTGTGCAGGAACAGAACTCATTTATCTGTCTATCACATGCTTTGTTAATTTGTTCAAAAGTCACCCTCATTGAATATCTTAATTGCATGGAGCTATTTGGTTTAGATTGGATGTCTGTCATGAAACTGAACACTTCATCCACAGTGTTAGAGAGAAAGTGCGACAGAATGGAAGTAATGAGACAAACTGACTTGAGATCATATTCATTTTCCACAAGCTATCACTGACCAAACTGCTGGAGATGGTTACCATGTCTTCAGCTGTTGTTTACACCTCTAGCCATTAACTCATTTCTGCCTCTGTGCTTAAAGTTTTTTAAGTGAGTAAGTTGCATACAAGATGTCTGCTTTAATACTAAACTGTGACACTGTGACATTTTACACATTGTCTTTAAAGCCATCCATGCACAACACACTCTATAAGGTAACGGAAAAAATACTCAATCAGTTTAATTTTTCATGATCTCAATATAACAGTTAGTGCTGATGTAGCTGCAATTCATCATAAGTATTTTACTCAAGGATAATACAGCAGTAGCAGGAAGAATGGCTTCAACTGCCAGGTTATAGGTCTCTGTCCTAAGCTGTTATGTTTCAGCCGCAGTTGATGATTTAAACACACAAACATCAGCTGACATTATAAATAGTATAGTGGTGCATCATTCAGTTGTTATACATTTATTGTCTTTATACTCAGAGAATATACTGTATGTACGTTAGGATAATATGTAATTCAAAACACAAAACACTGAAGAAAATCTGGCTGTGAGCATACACCTGTTTATCTTGTGTTTCACAGTGCATCTTACTATGGTATTTTTAGGGTTTATGTTGACTATCATTATTTTCTCTAAATTCATACTTTACAGGATTTAATAACACCAGGTTGCAAGTCTTCCAAAGATAATTTCTTTGACAGGTTGTATAAGAATAATCAGTGTTATGAATATTGTATCAGTTATTGTGACCAGTTAGTAACTGAGCATATTTTCATGGAAACAAGACCTAATAATATCTTTTTCAGTGGTAATTAAGCTATGATTTACAAATGTGTCACTTTTTCAGGATATGCTGTATAATAATAAATCAGGAGAGCGTTAATATGAAGAGTAGTATCAAGGCGTTCTTTTTATTGTAACTTTTTAGGTAGCTGGAGTCTAAAATTATATAGCATATTAGTTATTACAAATACTATATACGTGCACTGTTACTTTACATGTTTTCCTGTACATATTTTGCTTCTGCAGGTTGCCACCTCAATTTGTTTGCTGGAAAAATGGGTATTTAGAACACAAAAACCTATATATTTTTATCTAGGTCCTTTGTCTGTTCTGGAATATACTTTTCTCTACTTTGAACTGAATGCTGTTTTGGAGAAAATTTGGGAACAAAAAATATATAGGGTAACTTAAGAGCGCCAACTTCAGCTAGAACTTTGTCAAATTTGTACTGATTGTTATGAATCCTATCTAATTTTTTTAAGGGATGCCACCACCAACGTTGAGATCATGCAGCTGGACTTTGAGATGGAGAACTTCACCAGCCAGTCAGTAACTCGAAGAATTAATTGGAACATCGACTACCGGGGCCAGAATCCCCCACCAGATTCAGACAAGGTGGTAACAGAACTGACAGTGGTTCAGAAGGACATACAGGCCATCGTTCCTTTATCCATGGTAGGTGGTAAAATCTTATGGCCTGCCACACATTTGTTCAGATTAAAATAACACGTAAAAAGGATTAGCTGTGCCAAAATCAGTATTCCTCTTGAGTATTCTTTTGTGCTTTAATGTAAGACAATGAATGTACAAGGTTTGCAGCTGACACTTTCCGTGTGAGATTCCTTAGGGAGGCTCTTCAAGTGTCCTTTGAGGATGGTAGTGCTAGTTTGAGTATTTCTTTAATTGCTCTCCTTTTGTTATCTCTTAAGCAACACCAGTTAAAAGGCAGCACATTGTGCTGAAACTACGAATGTAAAACAAAGATTTCTAATGAGTGGTCAGTAGTCCACCCTTCACTATATCTGTGCACTGGGCTTGATAATGCCATAGGCAAGGTGTCTTTCAAGAATGAAGGCAGTTTTAGAGCATTCTTTAATATTCGGGAGGTTCTTTGGGAAGTTGAATCACTCCCTATCTGTGTGCTAATGAGACTCCTGTCGCTAGAAACCAACATGGTTCAGTACACAGTCAAACAGGTACAGAAAACATCCTCCTCTGTGCTAGTGAACAAGAGGATACCAAGAAAATAGTTAAATATTCGTGAAACTTCTTAGTGTATTTCAAGGGTATGAGGGCAGAAGGTAGATGAACACATGACTGAGGTTAAACTACCAAGAAGATACTCCGAGTGCATAAGCAGCCCCAGAGAGGGAACAGAACTTCTATTGATGACTAGGTGTGGGTCATCTTAGGCTGTCTGAACTGTATGTCTGTTCATACTGCAAAAAAGTACTGATATGTACAGTACTGTGCCAAAGTTTTAGGCAGGTGTAGAAAAATGCTGCAAAGTAAGAATCCTTTCAAAAATAGAATTGTTAATTTATTTTTATCAATTAGCAAAATGCAAAATGAATGAACAGAGAAGAAATCTAAATCAAATCAATATTTGGTGTGACCACCCTTTGCCTTCAAAACAGCATAAATTCTTCTAGGTACACTTGCACACAGTTTTTGAAGGAACTCAGCAGGGAGGTTGTTCCAGACATCTTGGAGAACTAACCACAGATCCTCTGTGGATGTAGGCTTGCTCAAATCCTTCTGTCTCTTCATGTAATTCCAGACAGACTCAATGATGTTGCGATCAGGGCTCTACGGGGGCCATATCATCACTTCCAGGACTCCTTGTTCTTCTTTACGCTGAAGATAGTTCTTAAAGACATTGGCTGTATGTTTGGGGTCTTTGTCCTGCTGCAGAATAAATTTGGAGCCAATCAGATGCCTCCCTGATGGTATTGCATGATGGATAAGAATCTGCCTGTATTTCTCAGCATTGAGGACACCATTAATCCTGACCAAATCCCCAACCCCATTTGCTGATATGCAGCCCCAAACTTGCAAGGAACCTCCACCATGCTTCACTGTTGCCTGCAGACACTCATTCTTGTACCGCTCTCCAGCCCTTCGGCAAAAAAACTTTCTGTTACAGCCAAATATTTCAAATTTTGAGTCATCAGACAAGAGCACCTGCTGCCATTTTTCGGCACCCCAGTTCGTATGTTTTCGTGCATAGTTGAGTCGCTTGCCCTTATTTCCACGTCAAAGGTGGAAAGGCTTTTTAGCCGCAATTCTTTCACGAAGGCCACTTCTGGCCAGACTTCTCCGAACAGTAGATGGGTGTACCTGGGTCACACTGGTTTCTGCAAGTTCTGAGCTGATGGCACCACTGGACATCTTCCAATTTCGAAGGGAAGTAAGCAAGATGTCTTTCATCTGCTGCACTAAGTTTCCTTGGCCGACCACCGCGTCTACGGTCCTCAACGCTGCCCGTTTCGTTGTGCTTCTTCAAAAGAGCTTGAACAGCACATCTTGAAACCCCAGTCTACTTTGAAATCTTTACCTGGGAGAGACCTTGCTGATGCAGTATAACTGCCATGTTGCTGTGCTCAGTCTTGCCATGGTGTATGACCATGGTGACATGAAACTGTCTTCCACAACTCAACCTGTTCCTCACCCAGTTTTAAGCCTCCTACACAGCTGTTTCTGTTTCACTTAATGACTGTGTTGCACCCTACATATGAAAACAATGATCAGTATCACCTGTTTGGTATAACTGGTTAATCATACACCTGACTATAATCCTACAAAATCCCTGACTTTGTGCAAGTGTACCTAGAGGAATTGATGCTGTTTTGAAGGCAAAGGGTGGTCACACCAAATATTGATTTGATTTAGATTTCTCCTCTGTTCATTCACTTTGCATTTTGCTAATTGATAAAAATAAACTATTAACACTTCTATTTTTGAAAGCATTTTTCCACACCTGCCTAAAACTTTTGCACAGTACTGTAAATTGAGCATAACTGTGTGCTGACAGACAATAAACACAAAACCAGTAACACCATGCCTAGCACAAAATATGCCACAATAATCCTGGCTAATTTACTATCTAGCTTCAACTTTTCTTTTGGCATGCAGGGCATCATACGGTTTTGTGGGGTTTTTGTTTCATTTGGCCAAACCCACATCTGTTCTGAACTTGAAATCTATGTTTGTTTCCAATTTTTTTATTTTTCTTCTCACCATCAAATCCAAACTTTCCCCAGTGCTTTTCAGGACTTGTATTTTTGTTTGTTTGTTATTGTATACTGTTGCATACAATCAACCCAATCCCAGCCCCCCGAGGACACAGATTATTAATGAGCAGCGTGTCTGGGGAGGACAGTGGAACTGCTGCTCCTTGAAACAAGCAGCAGATGATGAATAAAACATTGCACCTCATCCTGAAGGTTCACAGTTCAGTTTGCAGTTATCCTGAACAATGCCTGGCAGAACATTGACTTCCATAATTTACATGTCATTTAAGGGTACAGGTTTGCAGGAAGGGAAAAGGGCAGCATGGAGGTTACAGTTACATTGGTATGAGTCTGATGCATCTGCTTTATCTTAAGTTGTACTTGTACTCTACAGCCTTATTACAATGTTATTTTTCTGATGATAACTACCTGGTTAGGTAGGTGACAGCCAAGCTGATTGATGTTTTACAGCAGGAAAGGATTGCTTAGAACCTTATGTTGGAGCTTATTATTTACTCATTATGTGTAGCTTCATAATTGCTCCAGAAAATCAGAAGTCAATTCAAGTATTTTACTCAAAATATTTGTACCAGGAGCTTGGTGGAAGGAAATGACTAGTAGTACATTGGGGCATGCCAGGTCCAGGGAGTGACCAGGCAAAGAACAAATGTGGGAGGATTTGTAGCTCTTTCTCAAAATACAAAAAAAGCAAAACAGTTCCCTAACTCATCTTCCCATAGAACATTATCCCAAAAGGCTTGGGGATCACCCAGGTATGTGTTTTGTTTTTTTTTCCTCTATAAATGTGGGATGAGCATTGATGTTATTCTTAGATAGCAGTGGTTTCTGCCTTGGATCCAAATTTCACCCAGCACGTTTCTTATTGTGGACTAGTAAACACTGACCTCAGCTGAAATCACGGAAGCCTGCAGTTTTTTGGACGTGCTGGGATTTTTTTTGACTTCCTGGATCAGTTGTCACCGTACCTTTGGAGTTTTTGACTTACCGGTCACATGGGAACATTCATCATTGTTCCAAGTCTGCTCCCTTTGGAGATAATGGCTCTCACTGTGGTTCGGTGGAGTCTCTGAGCCTTAGAAGTAGTTTCTGCCAATAAAGTTTACTTTTGAATTACATTCACTTATTGATTGCTCTACCAATAAATGATCACGTGTAATGTGTGTAAAGGAACAGTAAGCTCCTGGCAAGTATCAGGGATGTTAGTTCTCTACTTAGCTCCTTTTGTTCTCTATGCCCATGCATATATCAGCTCAAAGTGCCACCAGCTGACTTCATGTTGTTTCTATTTTACTGTTGAGTACCCCACCCGTTATGGAGGCTATCCACAGTTGTGTTTAATTTATTGCTTTCCTATTTAGCACAATTTAGCCCTTTGCTAAGATTTTTCCATTGCCTACTGCTGAGCAGTCATCCTAGACATAAGGAATGGGCGACACACAGCTCACTGATATGTGTCCTGTGATAGTGACAGTAATAGCAACTTAACATTTTATGATTCAACAGCTGAGACAGTCACTGAAACACCAATCTTTTCACCTTCCAGGACACAGAGATCATCAACACAGCAGTTCTGACGGGCCGGACCGTCGCCATTCCAGTGAAGGTTGTTTCCATTGAGATGAGTGGGGTTGTTACTGACATTTCATCTTCAGTGGAGTGCAAGTCCTCTAATGAAGACATTGTTAAGGTACAGTATTGAATCCTTTAAACTGTGTGTTTGTGGTCATCAGTTAACCGGGTTGCTCTTGTAATACTGCAATTTTAGAATCTGATGCTTGTTGTTTGTGTTTAGATTTCATTTCATGCAAATCAATACATAAAGAAAATACATTTCCAAGCTATTTTTTTGGACCTTGAAGGCATTGACAGCTGTAAACATAGTAGAAATTATATTGCAGTGCATAATATATAATTTGCATGACATATACGAATGCTTATAAACAAACACATTATTATGCTGTATTCTTGAAAGGATAGTATTTCTTGAGTGAAAGTTATTCTGATCCAGAGAATGTCAAGAAATTGTGGGTAGGAATATAGCATTGACACTCTTGAGAAATTGATTCTTAGAATCTAGAGAATTTAAACACCTTTTTGACTTTTTAAAAATGAGGTAGATCCATTACAGTTTGAGTTCTCTTGTTTGCTGAAACCTTCCAAGTCCTTGATAATAACAATACACCATTATTCTGCCAGAGATAAAGAGCTGTTTCTTGTGCACTGAAGCTGAGAATTGTGTACTTTTCATGATTTGTGAAATATATTTGAAGAGATTAAACATGGTACAAATTGACAATGCTAATATCCGCAGAAAAATAGAAGTATTTAAGGCAGTAATGATAAAAGCACTCATTAAGACAGTAACAATCAAGATTCTAAGAGACACTTAGAAGAATACTTGCAAAAATGTCCTGCTTTTATTTTCTTCAGCATTTGTATTTTTTAAGGGTTTTTGCTAGCAATGGATGAATGTTTTTGCTTGGCTGCAATAGCTGTTGGTCTCTAGAAGCTAACAAGAGATGAGCACTTGACATATGGATGTACACAAGACATGACAGTTAAATAAAATATTGTGTCGGAAGCAATATGAAACGTTCACAAGGTGGACAAGCACAGTGGTGTTTGTATAATTTTGTCTGCCATATATTTATTTAATGCATATATAAATATTTCACCAAAAGAACGACTCCAAAGATGACTTCCTTGTGGCCCTTAAATAAGTGACCCGGGTTTGGGTTTCCACCATAGTTCACAAACCATCTGTGATGAAGATGCTCTGGGGCCTCACATTGTTGCTGTGGGTAGGATGACTGGGGCACTCTCCCCCTCGTTGTTCATGGCACCATCCTTAGTTGGGTTGGTGCCCATAGGGTATTCTCCTCCAAGTGTGTTAGGCGTGCAAACCCTATAGTGAAAGGAAGCTGAGCCTAAATTGGTGTGGCATTTATGCGTCAAGTGAAAGACATAAAAACTGGGTAAATGGGTATAATAAAAAGGAGGAAAATTATTAAAGTGCAAAAAAAAATATTTTGAATTGAAAGCTCAACTCTTAAATTAAGCTTATCTGATTTATCAACCAGTTATATTGCAAAGTACATGTTAGGTACTGAATGCAGTTCTCTTACACTTTCACACACTTCAATTTCTGATGAAGCAGAGCATCCAGCAGGCAATTTTTAATGAAAGGCCGTCACTGAAATTTTTGCAGTGTTAAGAAAATCTTAGGATTATAAATAGTTTTATGGCTAGTTTTACCCTTTCTCCATGTTTTAAGTTTTCTCTGCGTTAAATCATATAAAAAGAGTAAATACATTTTTTGGCTCCCCATCATATTAAGGTTTGGTCAGTTTTTCTCTTTTTTGTTTTCTGTAGTCTGTGGCAGAAGTGTGTGGCAGAGAGCTGTTGGCTGTGTTGTTCCAGATAGCCCACCATGTTGGGGGTGTGTTGTTAGAGATGATGTGGACACTGTCAGATTTATTAAACCACACATCTGGCCTCCGCTCAGACAGGACCAAAAGACTGGGAGGCCTTGTGGGGTACTGTCAGCAGGCAGGCAACACTACTCTCCCAGTTGATACTTTCTCCCAGGGCTGCATTAGTCATTCGGGCCTTCTGAGGTCCTCAGGCAAAGATAAGGCCACGTTCTACTGATGCATTCCATTCAGCCTCTTCCTTTGTGTCACATTTTTGCTTGAAAATGTGCATGTGCTATGGAAATGTCACAAATGTCTCAGTGGTTTATATTAGACTTGACATGAAAGAGAAATGTAATGTGGTATGAAATGGTACGCAGTGAGCTGCTGAGTGGCTCACACTGCAAAGGCATGCGTGCCAAGCATTCATGGATTCTGAAAGCCAGACAGAAGTGTGCACCTAAGGTGTTCAGTCTGCCAGTTAGAATTGGGATCGCTGACAAGAAAAGACCTGTGACTGTTTACAATGATTACACAATGTTATTTCCAGACAGCTTTCTGTTTTGATTTTTATCTCTGCATTACTTTAAGTAGTTCAACCAAATGGCTATATCTAGAATCTTAAGATTTGGATGCCTCTTATATATGTGTAGTTTTTCTGAGGTGCAACAAGTAGAGATGCTTCCTTACAGCACCTGGGCTGTCTGGGCAAGGGTTCAAATTCAGCACAAATTGTGCAGGTTTACATGTTCTCATTGTGTCTGTGTTGCTGTGTTGGTTTCCTCCAGTTTTACTGTATAGTCCGAACACATGTTTTAGGTTAACTGTCTACTGTAAATACCTATATATATCTATGTGTGACTGTGTGTGTCAGTATGTGTGCATGCACGTGTGTGTGTGTGTGTGTGTGTGTGTGTGTGTGTGTATCCTGTGATGCAATAGCATCCCATCCAGGGTGCAGTCTCTTAGCTTTGGGCCCAGTGATTACGGGATAGGTTCCAGACTGCCCTGTCCCTGACCAGGACAAGCTGTTAAGGGTAATGGATAAAAAGATTTGAGATATAGTTCTGTTTGTTTAATGAAATTCTGTGCAACATACAGTGACATGCCCCTCTATACAGCAGGGTGTTTTTACTGGAGCAATTTAGGACAAATACTCTGCTCAAGGGTACGACAGTATAGGTGCAAGACTTGAACCTGGGTCCATTGAGTGTAAGGCAGTAACTCTTAGCACTATGCCAATTCTGGAGCCTTTGTCTTTAGTTTTGTATGAGACCTGATTCTTTTTGTTTACTGCAATTATGTGTATGGCACACTTCTTTAATACAAAGCTGACATTTTTCTTTATGTTTACTCACCTCCCATACAAGTTGTTGCTTCTGTATAAAGCATACGGGCCCTCAGAAGGCCCGAATGACTAACACAGCACTGGGAGAAAGTATGACCCAGGAGAGCAGTGTTGCCTGTCCCTGTATGCTCAATGGTGCTACTGTGTTACTGAAACCTTCACGCAGATGATATTAAAATAAGTGGGGGGGGGGGGTCCCTCTTACCTCAGTCCCATGTGTCAGATCATAGTGTGAGTCTGAAACATATCGTCCACAGAGTATGACCAAGAGTTTGGCAGCAATGGGACATCTTGAGCTGCCTAGGGTATTTCTGCTAGCAGCTGCATAAGCATCTTTCTGAGATGTTTTGGGAATATTTTGCTCTTCAATGGGTAATAGAGGTTATTGAAGATGGCCAAAAAATTAGGATGAAAACAATAGAGGAAATCGCATCCAACCTAAGGTGGGCTATCATTTACCACTGTGGAGAGGTTATGGCTTTTTAAAGATCCCACAATGGAGCATTATGGTACCTTGTAGTGTAAGCTACCTCTGAGCAAGGCTTGGATCAGTTTTGACAGTCAATTAGATACCTTAAGATGCTGCTTAGGGAGCATGGACCTGTTTAGTTTGCTTGCCTGATCTTTGCCATAACAGACATGAAAAGCAGTTGATTTGTTTCAAATTCAGCAGAATTGTGTGACTAATGCTAACTTCTTTTTTGTGAGTGAGTTAAAATTACATATAGTTGCTGATACAGACATGACTGTACTTGTGCCATGGGTGTACGATACTCCCTGCTCCCAAGCATGGCTGCATGACGTACAATTCCAAAGCTCCACCAGTGTAAAGAAAGTATTAAAACCAGAAGCTCTCCAAAATGTTAAAATAGACAGAGACAAGTTTTCAGAACCACCCCGCCAAAAAAAAAAAATTGAACAAACATTAAATCGAAATAAACAAGCCTTTCAAAATGATCAATTACCTCTAGGTATCAGTAGCGTTGGGAGGCATTTGAAAGCACTTTTCTGCTCGTACAAATATCCTGTGCTTGATGAATACCCATTCCGGAGAATTCTACAGAGGCAGGCCTCCATTTGCTAGAGATTAGCCTCTCTGATTATTGTTAGCTGCCTGAGCCCTCAAGATAAATTATCAATAGTATCCCGAGCAAACTGAGCTATCTATTACAGTAAATCACTTGTCATTAAGGGCCTGAGCGTTTGTGAAAGATTGCTTTCCTGTTTCTCTGCTAGATTAAACTTTTCATATATGGCTCTAAATTGTGCTGTTTTTTATCCTCATGAGAATGCAGACCATCTCTCGGGATTTTACTTTTGCTCCTTCTTTACTCCTTTCAGTTACACAGCAAGCCCTTACAATTTCTTAATTTCAGGAGCCTTTGTGATAACTACTGTATATGTACAAATAGTTGCACGTGATTTTTATTCATGAATTACTGCTACAACTACCATGTTCGTATTTTAGTCTAACATTGTGTATTAAAATGCATTATATATTTCTGTAACTTTTTTAGTTCATTTGCAAATAATTATGCTGAATACATAGCAATTTTTATGAAATTTAATAAATCTAAATGTTTTCAAAAATGACTGGTTTTTGAACTGTAAGTTATGTTTTAAATAGACATTAAAAATAAGTGAGTAGTTTGAGTAGTATCACTTTTATTTACAATCACACAGAAATTCACATGCTTTATCATGTCATTGTACAGTCTGCAGAGTACTAAAGTGTGGCTGCAAGAACTTCTTTTCCCCTGAAGGTGCTTTACCTTTTTTGAAGAATAGGCATGTTCATTTCCTATCCTGTGGAGATGACAAATCTTTCGTGTCTGGTTCCTAAAGCAAAACTTGTTTTCTGAGCATCTTGGAAATGGGCAGCATCATACAAGACTAGACAGAAAGCAGTAAATAGTTTTCTCTTAATTTTTTTTCTACATGAAACCAGTGATATAATGTGACTGAGAAAATCATCTACATGTTTCACAACAGAAGCCAGTAATTATTATATATAAACAAATTAAAATGTAAACATGACTAAGAAATTACATATGACACACACACAGCACTGCACACATTAGTGATGCCAGGGTAATAAAGTTTGGTGATAAATATTTTGTTTTTTCTTTCCTCTTGACCTGTGTGGGTGTCACTCTATGGCATTTGGCTGTCTGACAGCAACGATATTTATGTAGTAAATGCAACCACATTAATGGTTAAAAGTTTGTTAATGTGGTAGTACTTAATAATTTTCCATCCACTACACCATTTTGACCCCAGCAGTACCAAGTAACTCAGCTAGAACTATATACAGGTAGAAGTTAAAGACATTTAGCTCAGTGTGAATATTTTCAGCCTTTGTAAGCACTGTGCACAGTAAGCCCTTTGTGAAAGGTTTTTTGCTTGTCAATGAAAATACATTTTATGAAACAATATTTTGAGATTACAACTGGGTTTCAGACAACCCTCACAAGCCTGGTGTATCAGTGGTAACAGGGGAAATGTGTGTTTTCTCTCACCTGACTCCCTTAGGTGTCCACAAACTGTGACTATGTGTTTGTCAATGGAAAGGAAACGCGGGGTTCCATGAATGCCAGAGTGGTTTTCAGCTATGAGCACCTGAGTGCCCCCCTGGAGCTGACTGTGTGGGTGCCAAAGCTGCCTCTCCAGGTCGAGCTCTCAGACAGCAGACTCAGTTTCATCAAAGGCTGGAGAGTCCCCATCCTGCCAGACCGCAGGTGAGAATCTTCACCCCACTCCTGGACTACGCATTATTGTAGTAGTTAAGGTCTCAAAATCATTTCATTTATGTATAAGATGTTCACTCGAGTCCCATCCAAGCATAGAATAATGGGCATAGGATAAGATAATTATCCTGAAATACTCTGGTAATAACCTGCATAAAGAAGTAAAAACTATTCCTTTGTTTAAATGCAGCACCTTTATATCCGGGAGAATAATAAAAGAGTAAATATTAGTGCAGGATGGAGAGCATGTTTTTTCATTAACTTATAGGTCTGGTTGCTTCTGCTTCTGATCTAACCCAGGGACCTGTAACCACGGAATTTTTTTTCTTGGCTAATAATAATAATCTTGCTTTTTTACTTCATAAAAAATTTCTAGTCTTAGAGCCGTGTGCTGACCAAAGCAAAAGTAATTGTATTTTCAGCAAATTCTGTTTCATCTGAACTTGTATCTCAAGATATAACAAAATTTCACCCATCCTAATTGAGCCTATACTCTTCATGAATTATGATATTGCACTTCTGTTTTGGCAGGAATTCATTATTAGACAGTCCTTTTTAACAGTGGAGTTCATTTTCCTTTCTGGTGTTTGGCATTACTAGGCAATAATGAAGAACTTTCTGTGAAATGTTTTGTTTTCCATTTTCCAGGAAGGTGCAGCATTTTTAAATTGAAAATCCAAACTGATTTGAGTATTCTGGACAAATTTTAACCCTCTTTAAAGATTATATCTTAAAATAAGGTTTCTTGGTAGCAAATTCCTTGACCCAGATGAAAACTTGGCATTATCTGTGTGAAAGTCCCCTTTAGAGTACAGAAAACATCTCCGTTATGTTTATTTTCAGTTCTAAACTAAAACAGTTCAATTCCTTTCAGCTATTTGTACCCACTTTTATTTGTGCAAAAACCAATAAATACAGACAAGTTTCTTTAGCCTCAAATGCCTCTTTTAGCCCACAGCAAGACTCATTACTATCGAGTGTTGTCAGACTGTTTAACATTCAGGCCAGCTTTGGAAATCAAGGGCCTGGATATGCTTTGTCAGTTATGGACAGGCTGCTGTGTTTTATGCATTCTAAGATATGTGGGCATAAGGAGAAGAAAAAGATTAATTATCTCAGGGAAAGAGCAAAGGTATAGCTGCTCACCTTTAGGAGAGCCATCAAGTTGTCAAGTAGCAGAGAGGAGTTTAACCACTCACATACTGGGATGTGAGATCATCGGTGCTAACTAGCATTCCTTCCTCTTGTTGGCCCTCCCACTGACAAACTAAGGACAGAGTTGGAGAAGTCAGAGGTGTTTTAGTGTGATAATTATGATGTATGGATGTCCAGATATTGTCTCTACACATTTCTGGAGGTTTCATATACATAATGTACGTAGTTTAATAAATTCAAATGCTGGTGGTGGCACTTGAGTTTCGTGGGTTGTGTAGATACAGTAAGTTAATAGTACAAACTTGAACAGGCTATATACACAATTTGATGATAATCTCTAGGACCACAAGAGACAGTGATGATGAGGATGAAGACGATCGCAAGCTGAACCGCGGCTGCACCCTCCAATACCAGCATGCCCAGGTGAAGGTGCTGACACAGTTCCACACCACCTCAACTGAAGGCACCGACCAGGTGATCACAATGTTGGGACCAGACTGGCATGTGGACGTGACAGATCTGGTACAGGATTCATTGAAGGTGGCCGACCCCAGGGTGGCAGAGCTGGTGGACCGCACCATCCTGGCTGGCTTGGAGATTGGGAGTACCACACTTAAGGTGGGCCTGCAAAGTTCAAGCTTTTCCACAACTCTGCTTTATAGATGAGACACATAATGACAGTAAAAGTCGAGCTTTATTTTTTGTTGAAATTTTTTAAAGAATTTTTTAAAGACAATTTTGTTATTTTATGCTTCAGTTTCAGGTGATTTTTGGTTTTAAAAAGCCAACTAGGTAACAACTTGCATTTCTCACCCACATCCATACATTTTATCTAGATCTTTACGTGGTTGAAGGAGCACTGAGATTTTTTTCATTAAAAATAAGAAAGACAGCACTGAGGATGTGCACTGTCTTAACTGTAATGTTACCTGTGAACTAGACAACAATGTTCTGAAAAAATGTTAACTCAAAGCTTTACTGAAATTAGTTAAGATTATGCAATATAGTTCCAAAGGTATAACCACAAACATTTTTAAATATAGTTAATATTAGATGTAATAATAATTTTGTTTTTGAGTAGTAAGACTGGTGTTGGTGTTATGACCATTGTAGAATTGGTATGGTATGGCAGTGGAGACGTTAACACGCAGACAATGGTACAGTAACACATGCACATGGTTTTGCAAACAAACACCATTTCTTATGTATTTAAAATAAGTATTGCAGTTTGGCTCATTCTACAGGCCTGCTGATTCAGTAGAGAAACTGATTATTGCTTGAGGAGTTTTGAATACACAGTGTTTCTTTTTGCTTTGTGCCATTTGCTTGTTTTATTCCCAGAAAGCATTAAAGCAATACACATCTAGCATTTGTTCTATTGCACTGCTGCCAGAAAAAGCAGTTTATTTATATGTAAGTGTGCTTCAGTTACTAAGACAACATACTAATGTAAAGTTGGCCGAATTCTATAAATATTTCTGTAGAAATAAATATAAAATAAATGTGAATTTATGTGAAAATATGATTTTTAGAAATATCCTGTTTTGCTTCTGTAGTTTCAGGATTTTGAATGAGACAGTTTACTGATTTAATACCATATCCGTCTATTTTTATCCATTGGGTAACTTTTAATTCAGACCCTGAAAAGATGTATAGAAATTGATTGCCAGTGAACTGGAATGTTTCCTTTCCAGTACATTAGTAAATAATATGTAATAAATAATGTGTGTATTGGAGTGCAACTCCTGTGATTTAAAGAGAGTAAAAACATGATCAGAAGGCAAAAGCTTTCTCATATTCAATTACAGGTGCTGGCATTAACATAGAGGCTATTATGAACTGTGATGCAGAGGAAGCTAAGAGGTCTTCAGGCAGTGGTGGGTTATTCTGGTTTGCCTGCAAACTAGGTTGTCCACTTTAAAGTCCCATGCAATCAACAGAATAGTCCTCTGAGAGAATGACTGAACCCTTAGGCAAGGGACAAGTAGCCATGAACACTGACATGCAGATGTGATATGCAGTGGTTTAAGATTATTCTGCACTGTTGAAATCTCAGTGCAGAGGCTCACTTACCTGCCTGTCAGGATGTATTGCCAGCTCCGATACCTTCTGCTGCCCTGCAGCCGAGCTTAAGTAATAAAAAAGAAAGATGTTTAAACTTTGCGTGTGGGCATCATGCAGGGTGTGTTTGGACAACCATGCAAGCTGAGAGAAAATGATCTATCACCTGCACAAAATTTTAAGTCATTGATAGGCCTCGAACCTGATAGTCACATGCTGTAACACTTAGTACCACAGCTTGAGGTCAACTGGAACACCTAAGAATCAATAATTCAGTGTTTATTGCCTGTACTCAGCTGATCCAGCTACTTTCCTGAGCTGTTCTAAACCTCTGAATTTACTACCTGTAGCATATGATCTTCACCCAACAGTTATCAAGGTAGAGTCAGATTCTTTTTTGTTTATAGTTGTTGTCGTCATAAAAATTCATTTTTAATGCTGTTTATTATGCCTTAGGGAAAAACACTATGCTGGACATAAAATATCAGCACTTAAAACCAGCTTGGCAGCCCTAAAGCTGAGAGGGATAACTAACTGAAGCTGTGGAAAAAATGAGAACCATGACAGTCAGAGGAAGTCAGGGCTACCCCTGTTTGACTTTTTTTGGTCCCGTGTGACCTTTACCTACAATCTGTAGCAACCAAGTTGCAAATGAGCAAAGAATGGCTGTTTTAATTTATAAGGTAGGAGGACCTGTCAAGGCCTATCGATTACCCCTGAGGACCAGAGCTTTTTACACATCTCTCAATGCTCTATAATGGAAGCTCAGTTTTTCTGTTATACATCTAGTAAGGCAGACATTAGTGGCAATATATTTACCATCACAGGGAAGCTTTCCAGTCTGTGGCTTTGTGACATTTTTTCTATACAATTAAGTAGTCTGTAATTCGTTATTTAAGTAAGTACAGTAAGTTTCTTTAAATGAAATCTGCTGATAAATCTTAGATCTTCCTTTTCCAGAATTCATGGGAGGGTCCCACACAATTCCAAGTGAGCATCTGCAGTTGACTTGCCTATGCTGCCATTTGACAATATCAACAAGTCAGGGGACACTGAAGGCTAGAAAACCAAAAGAAGGGGAATTGTTGCTCAATGTAATCATCACAGTATGAGATTTTTTGACTAAAGGAATTGAACTAAATTGTTGCGAGTATGGCAGGTCTTTCTGATGTTTAAAGAACATACATTGTGTTTTTGATTAACTTCCAAGGAATCTCAAACGAAATTTTTTGATATTATTGCAAATGAGCTTTTTTGGAAAGTTAAGGAGAAGATTCTGCTTGAGGTTTTTGGTTACAATCCATATGATGTTATCTGCTGAAAAATTTACATGAAAAGCCACAATTAGTGGTTTTTGATGGATTAGAAATGTCAGTGTGCTATGTCTTTCCTCATTTCAGGTGGAGTCCCCACTAGCCATGGACGCTGTGCTGGGAGAGGTGCCTTTCTCCGTCAGTGATGACAAGGTGTCCATCTTGGAGCTGCAGGTCCATGCTATCTCCGGACTGTCCCTAGCACTACAGTCCAGCCCTGGTAACAGCCACACGATGGTTGCCAAGGCAATTGGCTTGCAGACACTTTCTGCGCCCAAACAGGTACCATCAGCCTCTCCCACTTGCTATTCCCAATGGTGGTGTTTGGTCTTTAGCTCATAGTCCTCAGTGTTGAACATGCTCTATGTTTATTGGTGTTTATTGTACAGCTCTGTCCCCTTAGAGAGGCATTATTTTTCTTTTTTTTTAAATACTTTTTTAAACATTGAAATTGAGTATATATTAGAGTGCTTGGGGCTGTGAAATTGGACATGCAGTAGGTTCAGTCCCTTCCCAATCTGTTTGGGGTTTTCCCATGTTCACACAGGTTTCACTCTCACAGAACTCTAAACTACCTTTGTGTGCATTTTTAAGTGAGTTTTATGTTTTCTACCATGGATGGTAGATATGCGTAGCCTAGAGTGGTGTATTTGCCACTGTGAATCGCTTTGGTCAAAAACAAATTAATATTTTAGCTCAGTTTATTTTATTTAGAGGCTTCATCTCAACAGAATGATGTCTATCCCTTGAACAACTGAGCACAAATAACTAGAATAATAAAGAATTAAAAGCAGCGATAAAGTTGAAATGGTGACAGAGCAAGCCAACTGGCAGCTAGGAAGAAATGGAAAGAAAAGCAGAAAGGTAAACCTCCGGGCCTCCAAATGCAAGTGGCTGCCCACCCACATTCTGGTCTCTTTTGTTGAATCTGTTGAAGCAGAGTATAGAACTAAAATGGCCTGGCTTGTCAAGACAGTGTAAAATTGTGTCTGTGTAGACGTGTAGCTTTATTTTTACTATGAAAATGATCTGGACAAACCACAATATCAGCCTGAAACCACAGCATACAAAGTGCAATAAATAGTGAGATGTTTTGAAAGTAAAATCAGTGTAGTGTTGCTGTGCACAATATGTACTATGCCTCACTCTTTATTGCAGCTTGTTTAGAGCTAATGAACAAATCATATAAAACATGAAGCAAAATGAAGACATGACACAATTACAGTTAAAGTGACAGACAAATCCAGCACTGACTTAAACAAGCTTATGCTGTTTTCTGATCCAGATTATAGTTTGTCACGAATCCTTTTCAAGCTGTCTCATTACAGCTCCACAAAGGTGTTATTTTTTTGCCATTGTCTTAACACTGACAGAGCCTTCATTAAAAGCCATGTTTGCGATAATGCAAACAAAACGCACATTTTAAATCTGAATAAACAAAAAACTTTCATATTTAGCGAAACAATGTTGTCGCATTCTTTTTACATGGGTCATGCTGTATAATTAGTACATACATTTTCCGAGGAGAATTCTGGAAGTTTACGTTATTCCTGTTCTCAGAGTAATTTGGGAAAAATTTTACCTTTTCTTTGTAATCCACTCAGTGGTGGGGGATGCTTTTTATTTGCATATTTACTTTCAAAGCTGTTCATACTGACTCCAGACCCCATAAAAGGGGAGCAGAGCTGTATTGTGTTTTTCCTTTTTCTCTGGTGACAGCCAAACGCAAGTGCAGAAGAGCCTGTATCCATCAGTCCCAGCATTAAATTGCAATTTCTCCTGCCTTCCATCGTTCAGCCACCTTTAAATTTAATTACAGTAATGTATTGTTTTAAGTGCTCTCAAAGGCCGGGCTGTAAAAGCAAGCGGTTTCCCCCACTGGCTCAGTCCCTCGAGGGAGTGCTCAAGCTATTTCGCACAATTATATTCCGTCACTCATGAAATCTCATCCATGTCCGTTTGTTTTCTTGCTGCTCATTCTTTGAATAAAAATGAGATTGCTCCATATAAAGAACACTTGTTACAACAAAAAAAAAGTTTTGCCATGTGTTTTATGGAAAAAAAATGTTTGGGCTGTGATAGGCGTTTTGCATACACGGGTTTCCATTTTCTGTGAATTTAAGCTGCGTGAATACAACCCCTCACCCCCGTGTTATGAAGGTAATTGTTCCTGAAAAATGCTCCATGAGATGAACATAAATTGCAGATGTAATTACTGAAAGGTTAAATGATACTTTTTTAATGTGTTCCTGAGCCCCAAAAATTAATTCCATAAAATGGGAATTAAATCGTATTAAAATGGACACAGTTACGTCCAAGATCATAACACATCGTAACACAGCAGCAACTTTATTACTCTGTAATACTGTATGGCTGGTGTCTACCTGTACTCATCCAGCTCCTTCATAACTATTACATGCTATTACAAAGAATCACAACACAACAAAAAATATACATACCCTTGCTACTCAAAGTTTATGTATTAGTTCAACCATTAATGAAAAAAACAGAACAGTAAAGACAAAAAAAATGTATGAAAATAGTGCCGATGAATTCACATCCTCTGAGTTTAAATCCCGTTGCAGTCTTTTGTGTGGTATTTGCATGTTCTCCTCATATTTGTGTGTGTCTCTCTTCTCTGATTACCTCCCACAGTCCGAAGACGCATTTGTCTGTGTGGTTGTTTGCATTTGTATGTCTTTTACATAGCTGCACAAATTCCGAAATAACTACAGGGAGTTTGGTCTACTGCATCTCGCACTGTAAGTCACCTTTCATAAAGGTGTCAGCTAAACACTGAAATAATTTTAAGTCGCTTTGGAGAACAGTGCCTGACTACATGTAAAAGACTCCTGCTGCTCAGTTGCCTGGGACCTCATAAAATCCAAATTTGGTCCTTGTAAGCATATAGAAATGCCTTTGATGTATTAAATCAAATTCATCATAAAGTCAAATTCTAGTAATGCGAAAGTGTATCAGTGTATGACTGTTTTTTTTTTAAACACAATTTTTTGTTCCCTGGTAGCAGACACTGAACAATTCTGAACAAAGTGGTAATGCAACTGAAAGAGCTTGCCTGAGTTCTGAAGCAGGCAGACATGGATCGCTGCCGTTTCTCGGAGAGCAGGGGAAGGAAACTGTCAGGACCAGGTTCATTTTGTAGTGACTACAGTGCAGGCTTGGCCTTCTTGCCACACTTTTATGCTGCAGCCCATAACTGTCAGGTAAATGAGGTGCAGTGGTGCAGGTCTTTCTGTCGCTGAAGAACTGAGATCACGGAACCACCAGTTTTCATAGGACTGGCTGTCATCTTACGGGAGTGACAGGAAAGGCTCAAGGGCTGCTGGGATATCACAGTACTGAATGCAAAATTAAGAAAAAAAAAATTGAAAAGGGGGAGAGTCCTGCTTGTTTTGGATCAAGAGATGATTCTCTTGGTGACTTTTTGGTTAAAAGACTTTTTTTGTCATGTTTAATCCAGTCTATATATATTTTTTTTGTATAAACATGATCTCTTCATTCAAAGCTATCCCTTCAATTCTTGCATGCCTTATGTAAGATGCCATCTATGAAATAATTACTGGTCAAATATAGAATTCTGTATTTAATACCACTTTTATTTATTTTGTCTTCCCCTAATATTACATTCCTGCTTTTTCTCTTGTCAGGAGGCAAGTCTGTCCATCTGGGTTTACTACAGTGACAATACAGCTGTTCCTCTGAGTATTTTTGACAATAAGGACTACAATCTCAATGCTTCCACACTGGATGACAAGGTTGTTACTGTGTCCCAAGACCCCCAGTCACGTTGGCCCATTGTTGTGGCTGAAGACGAGGGGTCTGGAGACATGGTCCGCATAGAGATGACTATCTCTGAGGCTTGCCAGAAATCTAAACGCAAGAGTGTCATTGCCTCCTCCCCAGTGTATGTCAGAGTACGTTATGGGCCGGAGGAGGACTCAGAGGAAGACTCTGAAGGTGTGCTGACCAACCAGGGTGAACACGAGGAGCCACCTAACACCCGAAGACCAATCACTGACTCCAGTGTGGGTGGGAGTTATGGTGCAACCAATGAGCAGCCTGCAAGCGTGCCCATTGATTACACCAACTTCCCAACCATAAGCAGCCAGGAACGGCCCACAAATAGAGAGGAAGAGGTGGAGGATGAGGAAGAGGAGGAGGACTTTGTCCACTCTGCCCGCAACATGACTGACCTGGAAATTGGGATGTATGCTCTTTTGGGGGTCTTCTGTCTGGCAATCTTGGTATTTCTTATTAACTGTATTGTCTTTGTGCTCAAGTACCGTCATAAGCGTATTCCACCAGAGGGACAGGCCAACATGGATCACTCACACCACTGGGTATTTCTGGGTAATGGTCAGCCACTGCAAGCCCAAAATGACCTCTCCCCACAGCAGGTGGAGAGCCCCAGCAACCCATTGGAAGGGGTGCAGACATGCTGCCACGGAGACCACCACAGTAGCGGTAGCTCACAGACAAGTGTCCAGAGCCAGATGCATGGTCGGGGGGATGGGAGCTCAGGGGGATCCACCAAGGAACATAGCGAAGAGCCCAACTCTCCTACCTCCAAACGGAAGCGGGTCAAGTTCACGACCTTCACTACCCTCCCCAACGAGGACATGCCCTACAACTCAATTCCCATTGCCGATGAGGAGGACATTCAGTGGGTCTGTCAGGACATGGGTTTCCAGGACCCTGAGGAACTGCATGACTACATGCGTAGAATAAAAGAAATAGCCTAGTGGGAGAGACATTATACCCACTGAGATTTCTTAAAACTTTCCTTTATATATTTCTCTTTTTTCACTTTAGAGGACATACCTTTTCACGAACCAAGGCCAACTCCTCTTCCATATGTTTTGTTTAGTTTCTCTTCACACAGTGCTGTTTCCCACGCGCATAATCACTTCTGGAACAGACAAAACAACAGCAACCAGAACACCAAAGTGCGGTATGGTTTTGACTTTGTCACTAGCTGAAATGGTGTAATGTGGGCACAACCCCCTCCTAAACAGAAATGGAGCAGACTTTCAAAATGAGACTTTTTATTCAGAATGGGTGCGCCAGCCTGTTGTGGGCAGAACTGTTCTCAGGGGAAGGGGTTGAGTCCTGGTTCTGTCTTTGTTAGTCTATTTAAATCAAAATATCTTCTCTTACAAAGAGGCCTTTGGTGTGCAGGTCAGGAATTTAGAGAATGTTGGGAAGGACAATTTCAGCACAGATGAACTGAAGTTAATTTCATGTTTCAGGCACATTGACACCATCATGTTAAGAGTTCTCTGTTGCCAATACACTATTCAGCCACCTGCTCACTCTGTGATTTTTATTCTGTTCCTCATTTTTTGGCCCATTTTCACATGTTTACGCAAAAGGTTCTGCAACAGGTTTATGCACAACTAGTTCTGTCACACCTTGATGTAATGCGAACAGCATCTTACTTCCCAGGAAGACATTGTGTTTTCATCCGTTAAACATATAGAAGCCTTTTATAAAACTGATGGCCATTTGCAACAGCAGGAAACACAAGAGCTTGACACTCATCACTAATCCTTCCCAACATTCTTTGCTAGGTAGGAGACCTTTGAGGCACAATCAGCAGGTTTTTCCCAAATTTGTAAATGTTTGTATTGTTATAAGTATCTAATAATCATGCATAGACAATAATATGCATAGACTAATAAAGGATGTATGTTATCATGCATTATACATGCATGCAGCTTGGCCCTACAGCTGTCCCCTGGACTATGTACATACCATGCTCTGCTGAGTTCCCAGTCAGCATACCCCTAACATGGAATTATACAAATGCACTCAGTAGGAGGTGGGTTGCAGTCACTTTGCATATAGGTTTCCAGCTGCAGGTCCTGCTTTGCTGTACCATTTTGCATTGAGCCCCTCTACTGCAATTAAACATGTTTAAATATTTAATATCATATACACTCCTGCAATGTACACTCTGTCCAGATCAGTATAAGTTTCCTAAGCAGACTAGATGGCTGTACCCGGTTGCTAAGGCACTCTTATTGTTCCTTCTTGCTGTCCGCAGAGACCCACCAGTTTTATACATATATTATTGACCTCAGCTGCACCAGTGCATATGGCAGGGAAAGTGATTTTTTTCAGAAATCTGTGATTTTATCCATGTGCATTTTGTATTATGTATGCAGCCACTTGTATGTAAAACAGACACGGAACTGCAAAGAAAAGAGGGCCCGCTTTGGCGTATGCACAACCGTTTAATCACAGACCACAACCGAGTAATCGTGTAAGGAACATTCTTAAAGGAACTGGGTAACAGATTTGTTCTGATAGGCTGAGAGTTTAGTGATAACGCATCTTTTTGAGTAATGAATGCAAATTTTTAAGAAACATGCAACGGAGCATCCCCAGTGTTTTATATCAAATGTTCAGGCATCTTAGGAATGTCAAAGTAATTCTTTATTTGACAACTGTACTGCCTTTATAAATCAAAATTAAATGTGTCTGGTGCTAGTTAGTGCAAAAGAAATCGAGCTGTGGTTAAAAAAGAGGAGAACATAAAGGATTCCAGGTGATAGGAGTACAGCTTTAGAACTTTCCATTATTAAATGTTGCTAGTTGAGCACTGGATTGCAACCACTGTGTCAAAATAAGTGAAAACAGTGATGGTCAAGAATGAGGATTCTGAAATAGAAATTCTGTATCTTTGTTGTCTCAGACTTGTGAGTGGTTACTTGAGAAACGCAGACAAGCTAATCCCCCGCCATCACCCAAGCATATTCACGAACAGTATCCAGGGCCTGCATTTGCCTGTGTGTATACCTTTCACTTTTTTTTCCTCCAGCAATACTGAAAGTTATATTTTAATTTCTTTACTATAATCAAACTACATTACCCCCCCATACTGTGATGCATCGACAGTGACTACAGTAATGTAAATTGGCTTTTTCCTGTTATCCATCTGCAGTAATTTGCAGTTTGCAAATATTTACTCAATCTGTCTACATGAGAATTTGTTCACATACGAAGGCAAGATGTCTTTCAAGTTGTAGCTATAAGACATCTTGGGAGGAAAAGAGGCAGCTTGGAAATATTATTTCCAGACAGGCTTTTATGAGAAAAATTGTCTCAGGATGAATGTGTGAATTTCAACAAGGTTCTGACCTTGTTCCCACAATGGGTATTTTGTCTGCTGTGTTGTGCTCCACCCAGCATGATTTCACAGCATAACAATTGCTGTAAAGTTTCTACTAGCAGCTTCTTAAATGTTTGTTTTCTTTTATCATTTAGTTCAGTTTATGAGAGGAATTTTTCACTGTTGATTATTTCTACGTTTTTTGATCTTTTTATATTTTTACTTTGTACATCTGTATATGCAGAAGAACACTTTTGCGCTGTGAGATTCCGTTGGCGATGTCCATAAGTGTGCTTTTTGTGTCCTGCACAAGCTGCTATTAGAGACTTTAGCGTTGTGAGGAGATACCCTGAGTTGTATCGTGTGGCAGCACACTGCTGCTAGTGAAGATGTTTATGTACAGACCACTGTATTCTCCTGAAATCCATTGTACTATTCCCCATGTATGTAACAACTAAAGAACATACAATACAAGCCCTGCTTTTTCTCATTTTTGCAGTAAATATATCTATTGTCAAGTTCAAAAAATGCAATAGAACAATTGTGTGAACGTGACAGGATGTCATGGCTAATTGTACTTTTTGCTCATTTTTTTAGGCCTGCATTTGAATTTGACCTCAACTCTGGCAAGTTAGGCTGTTTTATTACATTTTCATAATATCATTAAAATCATACATGGATCACTGTAGTGAATTTAATGCATAAAACACAAACTGGTCACTTGATAACCACTTAACCTAATGTTGCAATGGTTCACAGCCTGTTCCAGAAGACAGTTCAGAGAAGGATAAACCCAGGGTGGGACTCAAAACCATTGTAGTAAAACACTACATATTTTCATTTAACTTTAAGCAAGAAAAATATAGCTACAACTAATGAAAATTTAGATATGTGATACTGTCTCCAACGGATTGATTAGTGGCAAATGTTTTCACGTGATTTTTTAGCTGTTTATATTGCACAGGGAGGAAACATTGCTTTTGGAAGGGGGGACTGCAAAGTGGCTTCAGCGCACCTGATCCTGTTGTTCAGCTCATCTGAATTATGAGTACAGAGACCCATCATGTACTGTTAAGATGCTACAATAAGTATCCATGTAAGTATTTTAACAAATGTCAGTTTCGTCCAGTTAAGATCTGCACAATCTGGGAAGGGGGGGGGGGGGGGGG
>UFQX01000293.1:0-13117 GCA_900497675.1 Arapaima gigas | reverse complement strand
GGGGGGGGGGGGGGGGGGGGGGGGGGATAGTTGCTTCTTCACGAATCTGCAAGGTTTTTACAGTGGTATGTTTGTCATACTCTGCTCACTGATACTGCAGTACCTAAGTGAAAAAAGACTGCTTTTCTCTGACAACACTTGATAGAAGTAGAATTTCATTTTTTTGGAGGCACTATCACAGTAGAGTGCAATTTGCAGGGATGAATTAAGATTTAAAAGGGCAATAATAAGATGAGTAATTTTTCAGACCAAAAAAAAAAACATACATAATAAATGATTCAAAAGGACCCGAATTCAAAGTCGTGGAGAAATTGCCAACAAAGCATTCTTTGTAGAAATATATTACAAGAGGAGTTGATAAATTATCTTGTGGAATTGTGATTTTATCCTGTATTACATCAGTCTGATTTTTTGCTATAGATTTCCTGGTATCAGGAATAAACATACAGTAGGTTTAACAGACTTTCACTTGTTTTAGGCATTTGTAGTTATGGCAATACCTTTGTTCAGAAAGTAGCAAGTGCTTATTCTGCCTAGAAATGCTATTATGCACAATTAGCATACACGTTTTCATTCAATAAAACACAGATAAAATTTAGATACGTCTAGATGCTGTCTCTTGCCACTCAAATTTTAGTCTGCTTAAATGTTCTCCCTGCTGTATGCTTTCTTATACTTGTCTTCTGGATGATTTGCTGGTTGCTTCACCCTTAAAGAAAAAATATGGAGGTCATTCATAGATGTCTTTTATCAGTCTGCTTTGTAAAATGATTGCTCTTGAAGGCTAGACAGCTAAATTACCTTTTTCCAAGCAGTATATGTGAAACACAGATAACGGAGTATTAACTAAATTGTACATTTTTTCCCCTTCACTGAAGTCTGTTTCAAACTTCATAGACAGAATGAAAGCAGATGAACTACCTGGAATCCGTCACTCACTTAAAGTTTCATATTTTGCAATTTACCTTTAGGGAGCACGAGATTCCCCTTTTTTTGCATTTGCTTTTTTTGAAAATTTACTAGTTGTTTTATTACTGGTTGATTTTTCTTTTGGAAACTATGGTCCTTAGAAGGGATTAATAAAACAGTATGAATGGTGAGTTCTGTTTCAACTGCACGTAAAATTGCAGTGTTTGCATATTGTACATGAAACAACACTTTCCACTTGCTGGATACTTATTTAAATAGGCTTTGGAGTTGGAAAGGTGCTGAAGATGTGTCATTTAGTTCCAGTTAATCTCAAAGCACAGGATTTTGCTTTAATTTTTTTAACAGCAATATTAAAGCAATAAACAAAAGCAGACAGTCCAAAACTGCTCATTCAATTGCTCATATGTCCGTGTGTTTTGGGACCACAAGCGTTCTAATGCTATTTCGTTAATTTTTTTTTTAATGAAAACAAGATATGTGCTGTACTTTTGTGAGTGGAATAATATTTTCCATGTCTTCTTCCTGCTACAAAATGGGAGAAAAGACATAAAAAGGCTGTTTCTATATTTGTTGCACATCTGTTCGGTTTGCCCCTCATATTTAATCACATGCAAATGGGTTTCATTGTCCTCCTGATAGTCACCCACAAACCCATCTCTGTAATCTTCCAATTACATAATTCTTTCAGCATTGTTCTTTTGTTTAATTCCACCGCAGTTCTTTCTTAGGATAGATGTCCTGAAAAAAACTGCATCAGCTTATGGCCTGTTCTCTGAATATGCTGTCCTCAGAAATTAACTGAGATCCTGCATCTGGGCTCAACACTTGCAGGCCCGCTTACTCCAAGAACATGGACATTTTGCATGTCTTCTGAAATGACATGATAGCAAACCATTTGAAACATGCTGCCTGCCCTGGGGTTTCTGATAGGTCAGAAACAAGCAAGAAAAGGTAAGCAACAGTGCGCTGCAGTTGTATCTCTGCAGTTCTCCCGGCATATTGCCCCTTTTTCCTGTTCCTTGCAAATTTTATATTCTGACATTAAGGGAAATATGCTTCTAGATGGGTAGATCTAACAAAAAATTTTTTTCAGATCAGACACCAGTAGGTTAAAAAGTGGCTTTCCTACAAATATAGTGTGTGTGACTATTGTACTGTTATAGCTACTGTCGAAAGGCGTTCCAAATGCCTGGAAGTCTGAATGAAAGAATTACTGAAACCTTTGATTTTGCTCCTACTATTTATGTATCTGTGCTTTTGATAGTGATTTTTTTTCATTTTAAGCCTGGAGTTGGAGTAAGCTGCCTTACCACGATGCAGCAGTAGTTCCCATACGGTCAGATTTTATTGTGATCTAGCATTTGACAAAATTTGTCTGAGGAAGCAACAATAAAACTGACATCACTGTTTTTGGTGGTCATCTGACAAGCCTGAAGATCTGTGATAACAGCATTTAACTCCCTTTTTCAAAGTTCATCATGTTGCTAAGAGATTTCATTGTAGAGGATGTGTAACAGGACTGGAGGAGACCACCGTTTCCCAGTTCTACCAACATCGGCGCAGTTCAACACAGCTGTCATAAATGATGTGTGAAGCAGCTTCAGACCCATTTCTTTGCAATACAGATCCTACTAACTTGTTGATGTGTCGCTAGCAAGTAAGTTGCAGATTTAATACTTAATACAAACTTTCCCCGATGAAGTGGCCAAATATAATTTTATTCGTACGTGTCAAAAAAGCACGTGCAATGTTCAAAAAAAGTGACCCCTTTCAACTTGTTTCCACACATTCAGTATAAGGCTAAGACACATTTTAGGTTTTGGGGGGAGGGGGCGTTTTTGCGATAAAACATACAATGTAAGCCTTTAAACACGATCGTTGAATTATTTTCTTGTTTCTTTATTCACTCCAAAACATAATTTACATGCTTATTTAGCGAATGCTTTTCTACAAAGTGATGTAATTTTAAAGTACTGCGCCCCTGATGACAGTTAAACATTCAACTCTGTTCCACACTTAGGAGAACTCCCAAAATTTTGTGCGAGAAACTAGCAGCTATCCCCTGTTTAGGGTTTAAAAAAGACTATCTGCACCTGTGCTGAGCCGCAGCTTCCTTCCATACTTTGTGGTGGCCCCGATGCCCAACAACGTGAGTCTGAGTGGGCTTTTTTAAACAGCCCTCGACAGCATGAATGTGGTCTACAGCATGAAAAAGATCTTCCTCTTGTCCGCTTGTACGGCGTTTCAAGCTCGGCGCTCCTTGTGACGTCACCGCAGGTTCTGTGGGAATGTTGGGATCTAATGTCCGGGCTGTCAGTGATCGGATGCGCAAGCTGGCAGAAGAGATTTTATATGTGCAAGTGTCCCTCGTGGGTGTTCTTCTGGTGTGGGCCCTGTCACAGTAATTCTAGTAACAGCTATCCGAATCGAATTCGTCCACGAAAACACAGCGGGTACCATATTTTTCGGACGATGTATCCCTCTTTCCGAATTCTTATAAATGGTGCTCTCCGGCCCGTCGGAAACCACGTGTTTAAGTAGCCAGCGCTTTCAGCATGATAAAACAAATCACCTAATTAAAAACATTAAATGTCATTAATTTGCATGCGTTCCACATGTTATTGTCCCTCCGCCACAGTATAAGTGCGTTTACAAAAGGGTAATACGAGGGCGCATGCGCGGCATTTCAACGCTAACATTAAATAATAACGGACTCGGTGTCGCACAATAACCGAGTTTCCATCAGTATAGCGAAAAATAATGGAGCGGGAGTTTCTCGTTCTTGTACTTTATTGCCAACTAGTTTTGTTGATACATGTTGTGTATGTTTTTTGCAAAAACATAAAAATATTCCTGCATCCATGCAGATTGTGTGCGGTTTTTTGAGACGATTCTCTTTATTTGGTTCACATATGATTTAAAGCAGAATTGTGCGTCTTAAAATGGTTCAGTAGAAAGCAGAGTGAAATTTCCAGCCTTTTTGTTTGAGCATCTTCTGACAGTGACCTCAACTGACAGGCGCCACCCTTTGTGCGTCACTGACTCCTGTTTTCCGGGGGTGGACAAGAGTTCAATTGTATAAACATCTTTCAATGTTGAGTCACAGTGCCTTCAAAAATACAGAAAACCTTGCAGATGTCAGGTTTTAGCAGGACATGTTATTTTTTCCAAAAGCAGTAACAACAATCTCCAAAATGAGGAAATGATTACATGGCTATATAAACTGCCTTCAACTCCTTTCAACAAGTTGAAATTAAAATTAACACCATATATTCTGTATTTTGCTGGGCTTTTCTCCTAATTCCAATCCAATATTTTGTCATATTTTTTCCAGTTAATCCATGGATTCTGTCTCTTCCAAACATTTAGAGAAATTTTCATATTATTGTATGTATACATGTATACATTAATAGCCATATATGAGATGAGTCAATGCCCTGCAAAAAAGCGCTTATTTTCCGCTCGATTGAGGCCATTGGGATTATTCAGCAGTAACCCAACGCACAGTGGATCCATCGATACAGTACTGTGACAAATAAAAATGTACTAAACTGGTAACCATATGTAACGCTGTTAGCGCTTCATGCACAGCATTGTTTTTTTTTTTTTCAAACTAAAGACTTTGTGAGGTTTTTGCAATATTAAATTTATTAACACCCAGAAAGGCTGCTATTCTGAATTTTAAAATTCTGTGTCTGACAAGGTTTGGGTTACCAAGAGTAGGGTCACCCATATGAACACGCATGTTCTTGACCACACAAGTGTTGTACATGAGCAAATGAAAATGAAAAAATAAGTATATATTATTATTATAATAATTTATAATAATTATAAATTATATATTATGGTCACATGATAGTTTGGTGATAAATATTTTTTTAAACACAACTACAACAACCGTGTTTCACTCTGTAGGCTGTTTGACAGCACTAATAATACGTGTGTGTGTGTGTGTGTGTGTGTGTGTGTGTGTTATTTTTTCCATTTCTACCACTACACCGTTTAGACACAGCTCATGTTTTCTAAAGGATTTTGACTATTTTCTGAGACAGAACAGTTTCTTACTAGCGAGACCATTTTTGATTGCTTATTTTGTTGTATCCTACCCAGCCATTTCAAGTTGTTTGCTGACATGTTTTCCAGCTGTGCAGACTCAAGCTTACAATATATTTAGGCTCTTTTTAGCAAACAAAGTACATAGTAGCATGACTAACAAAAAGAAGCACAAAAAATTCATTTCTATAGGTCAGTTTTAGAATGAACTGCACTTTCATTGCAGATCAGAACAATGGGCTGAAGAGCTAACAGGAGTAATAATTCATATTTAAAACTGCTCAATAATTAATGTGACTTTATGGAACAGCTGCAAATGGCGCATTTTCTAGTCAGAAACAGTATCTATTAGTCTGACCTCATTACTGTATTTACCTTGGGATGCATTAGAAAAAGCTACTAAGAGGCAATATTATTACATTATGCCATCTGTTAAAAAAGTAGCCATTGACAGTGGCATTTTTTATCAGGTTATCTAAGGAGGGTCGCGAGAAGATAGTCCCTTACGTGTTTAAAGGATGCCCAATTATAGTTCAATTTCTGATTTCTAATCCTCTAACAGCTTCGCTGGTAACTCACATAGTTGGTAAGCACAAACTGTACAAATTAAAAACTCTTGGAGATGCGCCATTAAAATGTACAGGTGAACAGTGTTCTCTCAAGACAAGAAATATGAAAATTAAAACAGACCGAAACATTTAGGAACAGCAGGAAGGACTAGGTTAAGTGGACTGTTGGACTGAATTCTTTGAAGGAAGATTCCCAGTTATTTTGTGGCCTCTTTCTTGTGATCATTTGATTGCTGAAAACCCTTTAGGTATTTTTTTAACAACTATTCACTGATATACAGAGATGTTGGGATCTGTTTATACAAGGACATTTGCATGCAAGATTTTTGTTCATAGTGCATTGCAAAGAGATTTCTAAATGGTAAATGTCATTTGTTTATCACGTATTTTTATTTTGATTTAATCGCCTTTTTTATCTGTCTATTTATGGGGGGGGGGGGATTTGAGCTTTTCAAGCTTTTCATTGCTGTAAAGTGTTGATTTGGATTTTAGTGAACAAGGGAAGGCTTGTATTACAGTGTCATTTTTGTTTCTCTTTGTTCTTGACCAGTACAGTGTAAAATGATGCAAAGCAGCAATGTTATTGCCATACAGTCACTGGATAATTTCAGGGAAAAAGGCACAATCCTGGAAATGTGTCTAACCAGAAACAGAGGGAACAAAGTGAATATGTAAGTTTCGCTGTGTGTGGGATCTTCATGCGAGGGTCAAGCTGAATGAGCTATGGAAACATTCTGACATGCTTATACAGAAATGTCAAACAGCTCTTATTTGCATTATAGAGCCGATTAAAAGGACTTTGTTCAACAGTAACCAGTAATCGTTCCATCTATAATTAAGGCAGAGTAAGAGATCCAGGTGGGAGTTTGATCTGGGCGCACAGATGAATTATCAAGTTCTACGCAGTGGACCGTGTCTGACAAGGTAGGTCTCTTGACAAAAGTGACGCTCTAGTCACTAAGAAAACATGCTGTACCTGTCTGGATGGCGCATCAAAAAATATATTCTGCTAGCAAAATTTGGAACAGCATTATTCACAGATAACATAAAAACCATGTTTAGAACAAATCTTATGCAGAAATAAAGCAGAAAAAATGGGTCCAACCCAAGTGGGTTCCTGTTAAAAATATAATTTAAAATATATTTTGTGTGTCATACAGATGTTGCTTGGAAGCACACTTTATAGAGCAGCCTGATGGGCATTTCTGTAAAGAAAGAGGGTGAACTGAAGAATTATGCTTTATCACTTTAGTGGATCTCATATTTCCTGTTTACACACGGAAGCCCATTTAGAGCTTCATTCGTTGTCTGTTTTTAATATTGTTTTATTGTTATTTTAACATTCCTAACCCTAAGATAAATTCATTATGAAATGACAATTTAAAACTACTACTCCTAACTTAAACCACTACTATTTTCTAACATTATTCTGTGCATAAAAGGGCCAGCAGTTTTTTAATGAAAGGGCTCATTGGCCTCAAGCTCAAATAAAGAAATGGTGGCTGGCTTGGTTTTTGTACTTTGGGTTTCAGTGATTATTACTATTTCAGTACTATTAATTATCCTGTACTGTGTGAGGGAAGCGTATCGGGTAAGTAAGTTGCAAGGTAATTTGAAAAGGCTATTAGCATGTAGTCTTTATTAACTTCTGACTGTGTGGTGATGAAGTAAACCCTGTGGGCTTTGGTTGGAAACATTGCCTGCTCTATACAGGCCCTCATAAGAAGTGTAATTGTTTCCTAATAATTGCTTGTAAAGAGAATTCTCATAAAACTTTTCCGCTAAACGCCCTTTAGTTATTTACAGATTGCTGTTAACTTTTTTGTGTGTTAGATGGGCCAGCATCATCTCCACAAGTGATGCCAGGGAATGTTAGTTCAGGAGGCTCGCACCTCTGACAGAAAAAGGCCCTGAACAAACTCGGTCTGTAATTTATTTGTTAGAGGTGTTGTGTATAACTCTGGTTTGATCAGCAGTGATACTTCACACCTCTAGCTACATGGAATTGTTATGGTAAAAAGTGCAACCAGGGGTCATTTCTAGCAGCAACCGCCAAGCTTCATAAGGAGTTCTCATTCTCCCAGGGTGGCAAATGTCCGCTTTGAAGCTGCCAAGTGGCATTATTCATCCTGCGATTTCTATGTAAAATTATAGTTTTATTTTTTATGATTCTATCTATTCGTTCACTGACTGAAATGTCAAATGTAGTAAATTGTTTCTCATGACTTCAAACGTATTTTGTGAATTTTACAGTACGAATTGCGTTGTACATCACAATTCCCATAAAACCGGGTGTATCTTTTTTAAACAACAATTGTCGTATACACGCAGCTCTATTAAATCTATCATGTATAAACAATGTGTCGTCATTATAAGGCGTTAACATTCTGTTGTTTTCCCCTCAGCTGGTTTATGAAAGGTCTAGAGAGCATCATTACTTTCACACGGCACTGCAGCACTGATAAGCACAAGACAAATAGAAATGGTGTTTTTGTTTCTGTTGCCCTTACTTTTATAATGATATGTGTAATTGAAATTCACCTGCTCACTCCAGGTGGACTGGAAAGTAAATATCTGCAGTCATATCCCCACTGAGTGCAATTCTTCCACAAATAAGTTAAATACAGTAAAAGCAGGTTCTCTGAATCACAACGAACACAGAGCTGGTAGTTTCCTACAGCGCTGATTAAAACAAGACTGCAGCGTGTCATAAGACTGGAGCCTGACGTGTCATTTGTAACAGGCCTTCCCTGCAGAGAGGAACCAGGGCAGGAGAACAGTGAATTAATGGAAGGGATTGGATTTGCAATCAGGAAACAATAACTCTTCCCAATTGTTCTTTGCCCACATTCCATCTGTTTCTGGTAGCATAAAATTGGCTTTGACCACTTTCACAGGGGGACCAAGGGAAGAGCGTATTGTTTTTTTTTTTTTTTTTTTTTTTTTTTGCAAAAATGCTATACATTTAGTCACCTTGGTAAATATGGAAATACTTGTCTTAATACTATTCGAAAAGTAGTCTGGGATATGATCTTTCTCACTGAAGCATTTTTGAAAAGTTGAAAATGTTTTTTTTTTTATTGATACAAAAATCTTGAAACGTTTGACCTTTAGTCAGTCAGTGTGTTGTAGTGGCAGGCAGATTATCTGACTTTTGAGAAAAGACCACCAAATAGACCGCTGTCAAAATGCTGCCTAGTTGTGGGCTCCTACTAGGGAATAACTCATAAAGTCTCTAAAAATAGAAGGGGGATTTATTGTCCAGAAAGATTATAGATCATACTGCATAACACAAAGGGGCCTTATAATCACCATTCCTCAGTTTTATAACTCATGGTCTGATGAAATACTTTGCATGATTATCAGGATTTTTCTGGTGAACCTTATTTCATGCAATTTTGTTTTTGAAACAGATCAGTGTATTTCAGTTTTGATTGTAAATTTGTTTTTTTAAATATTTTTAACGATGCAGTATTTGCCATTTAAGGCTAAAAAACAGAAAAAGGTGAATAGAATTACAGAATCACAAAGTGCAAATGTGCTTTAAATACCTGCCCTAAGATGGTTCACTCTTGAAGCCTTTACAATTCAGCGCTGTGAAGCCTTAAACTGAGTTAAAAACAGACTAAAAAACGTCCAAAAAAAATCAAACCATTACCATTAGCATGTAAGTGCTTAACACCCCTTTTTAAGTATGAGACAGTTTGAAGCCAATTTAAACAAAATTTTGACTAATAATGAAGCAGGATGCCTCTTGAAATACTGTTTTCATATTTCTAAAGCCGTTTATTACAAGTGTCCACACAAAAGGACGTCTTTGAGAGCAGCGAATGTGTGGCAAACTCATCTCTCCCTGTCTTTCAGTGTCAGTCTCCGAAAAAATTACTGATAGTGCAGTGAAATGCTATTTCCCTACTATTGCACATTTTCTATACTGAATGGTTTCAAATCTTTGGACAAAATGTAATGTTAAAAAAGGGAACCACACAGTTTTAAACTTTATTTAAGGAACAATGTTTTCCAGCCTCCATATCACCCACGTTCAAATGCTATTTTATGGAATGTAATACATTTGAAAAGTTACATTCACAACTGAATTCAAAGCGCCTCATGAACAGCCACTTTACATCACAGCATCTGTATCGGGTTCAGGACAGGGTGTTGACTAGGCCACTCCGAAAGTTTTAGTTTCTTCTCAGTCATTCAGATATAGACTTGCTTTTTGTGTTTTTTGATCATTGTCTTGCTGCACACCTCACGTAAGTTTCTGCTTCACAGAGAGACGGTCATTCTCCTTAAGAATTTTCTGATGCAATGCAGAATTCTTGGCTTCCTTCAGCAATAAAAAGCTCCAGCTTGTAGCAACCCCGGCAGAAAGATTGTCTACCTGTGGACTGATTCACAAAAGGCTGAGTTCATGAAAAATGTTTTCCTGAATTCACTGTAAGAGAAAAAGAATTTTAAAAAAGGCTCTTATAATTTAAAATACCAACAACAGGGAATCAATTAAGTTAATACCTTGGCGATTCATTTTCAGGTTACATTACAGTGAAGACAAGTGAGATTGTTACAGTCAATTTTGCCATTAAACCACAAGGTAGAGACAGAAATCATAATATTATTTAGCTCTAACCGTGTTAATTTATGCATAAACACAAAGTACAATATAAACCTGTCAAGCAATGAAGTGCAACTAAATGAGGCAACCAATTCTCACAGAATATTTATAATTCATAAGTATTCTTATGCTGCTTATGTAACCATGTCTTTCTAACAAATAAGAAAAGGTACCACAGCAGACTAATTATTGTTCTCGCTGGCAAGCTGTTTCCACCTGTAGTTTGTGCCTCCAGGGGATGATCTGGCACCAAACAGATGGACTTTCATGAGAAACTCATGACGCTGACTGCTCAGGTCTCCATTTTTTCAAGGAAGTGCAGAGAATTTCTATCAGACTCCTGCACACAAAACATCTTCTCCACATCACACACTGACGGAATCAAATGTGTTGTTAACCAAATTAGGGCCTCAAAGCAGGTGGTCACACACAGGTTTCTATGGATGATAAATGGGGGGGCACCATTTTGCTCATTCTTTGCTATTATCTTGTTGCTTCTGCATCTCCTCTTTCAATGACCTTTTTTGATAAACTTACTATTATGGTTTCCATACATCTGATCCATTAACCTTTTCCTTTGGAGATGGTTGAGCTCCTTATTGTTGGGGTAGATGAGGTATCCATAAAGGATAAGGGTATTTCATAGTGACCGTGGTTATTTTTCTTTATGCTTTCAGCTTGTTCAGAAAGAGATTGTCATCTTGGGACACCTGATTGTCCCATTGTCTCATTGATGTCTAGAAAATCACACTTAAGAACAAGAATAGTGTCTGCTGGAGTAATTGAGGGACGATCCTTTACTGCAAGATGGTGACAGAGACTACTGGTGATAGGTAGAACAAGGCATAATGTTGAACACCCTACATCTATTTGTACAGTGTAGGTTTCATCATCCTCTCCCACAGTCGCACTCTTTGGAGCCATTGCACTGTGACCAGGCTTTAAACAGCCATAGCAAAGTTTTTTTCTTTCTATTCTTTGGACAGATCTCAGTTGTCCATCCAGTTTTGGTGATCAGCTTTGAGCAACTTTAAAGTTTGTGGTTATTATCCTGACAGAACAAACATGGAGGTTGGCCATTTGACCTCAGTGACTCTTGATTTTCTTAATCGGTTTGAATGTTCAGAACTCTGGCTTTGTTTCCTTTAATCTCCCTTAGAGTCTGTCNGTTTGTGGTTATTATCCTGACAGAACAAACATGGAGGTTGGCCATTTGACCTCAGTGACTCTTGATTTTCTTAATCAGTTTGAATGTTCAGAACTCTGGCTTTGTTTCCTTTAATCTCCCTTAGAGTCTGTCTGACAGTAACAGACACTGAAGCATGAAGGGCATAAAGTGAGGTTATTGGATTACATTGGATCTCTGCTTCTGCTAACACAAAGGCAGCAAACCCCTGAAAGGTGGGAAATTCCTGATTTTGACTTAGGCATGTGTGTGACGTGCCGATTCCAGGTGCCCAGTCAGCAATTTCTGCACATGTTTCTGGTTATTCAGCATTTGTAGCCCATTGACACAGGACATAGCATCTTGGCAGACATTCAGGAAGTCAGAAAAATCTCAAAGATCTTTGGTATGCTTTGACTGGATTTTTGGTCATTTTGACAGTTTTCCTCAGAATGTCCTCTGTATGATGAATGGCTGGCCATAATGACTATCTACTTTTTTCCAGGCATGTTTGTAGGCCTCATCATTATTTCTATAGAAGGTGCCATCCAAGGTCTGAAGGGCTGAACCACTAATAAATATGTTTCTTGATTTCATACAGCTTGTCAACAGAAGAAATACTCTTTCTACTGATGAGTGCCATGAAGGAGGATTTCTGCTCAATGAAATGAACTGAATCTGCAGTGAACACAGATGGTTCGGGACCTCGAAGTCTACTTAGAGATAAATGCTTAATACGTAACACTAAATTCTTAATATCGAATGCTTAAAGTTATCTTGAAAAGCTTGCACCATGGAGCTCATGTCAGTCGAACAGTGTTGTTTCTGCCTTTTGGGAGTTTTAATACACTGTAGTCTGACTCATGTCCTGTGCAACCAATGAAACCATTCCTTCCTTGGATACATGATCCACTTGATGAACTACCTTGGCTATTCCTGGAAAGGCATTTTTTGGAAGAAGAGGTTTGTCAGTCCGTTGACATGGTCACAATATACACCATCAGAATCCACATGGGCCTAAATAAGACCAGAACCCTTAGCTTTTTCAAAATCATGAAACTGAACTCCAATGTTTTGAATATGGTCAGCAATACTTGGTAAGGTCCTCCTTCTGTCTCGCATCAACACCCAATCGGCTGGCTGTGGTGATGTCTTGATGTGATCTGGGACACCCTCTTTTTCTGCTGCTGTCCAGCAGTCCTGCAACTGCTGATGAATGTCTTGGAGACATTTTCTTAACACTATAAGATAAGAGAGCACATCACTATCAACAGTTTCGAGACTGAGTCAACCACCTAGCGTGGGGGCTAGCATTGGTCTTCCTGTCAGAGCATCAAAAGGGTAAATGCCCAACTGCCTGTGTGGACCCTCTTAGTGCAATCAGCACAAAAGGGAAGGGCTCAGGCCAACTCAAACCCATCTCCACACTAACCTTAGCCAATTTCAACGTAAGGGTCTGATTAGCTCTCTCCACAACTCCACTTCTCTGGGGGGGGTGATACGCACAGTAATGTCAGAGATCCCAATGTAATTTCAACTCAGCTAGATGGTGTATCACCGCATTAGTGAAATGTGAGCTGTTGTCACAAGTGATCTTAAGAGCAACACCCCACCTAGGGATAATTTCTCGTGCACAGTTTTTGGGGACTGGTTTTGCCACTTGACAAGGGAACGCCTCTACCCACCGTGAAAAGAGATCAGTAATCACCAAATAGTATTTATAACTGTTACGCCCCCACTACTGGCTCCTGTCTAGGGTGGTGGAGTGGGAGCATAAACAAC